>OX422209.1:449954210-450196710 GCA_949130495.1 Sambucus nigra | reverse complement strand
ATGGACCCCTTGAAATGTTTAAATGCCATATAAAAAAATTCAACTCAAAATTATTTTTTTTACTATTTTAAAAATCAGTGTGCAAACTTGGTGTGCATGAGAGTCTGACTCTATATATATATATATACATATAGATAGATAGATAGATAGATAGATAGATAGATAGAATCCTGCAAGGAGGCCGATTAATCCCCGCCTAGCCCTCTACGTGTGCAAAGGCCTTCGGTCGCCCAATGACCCCCTAGCATTTTTTTTAAACATTGACGCTATCTTACTTTTTATACAGAAAGATGTTGAAAGGTCAGCACTGTGATCAAATTTACTCCATACATACTATAATTGTTTGAAGATCCACCTAAACGACTCTACATGCATTTATCCCACCAGGAGATCAAGTGCAGCTAACAAAGAGAACAATTAAATAAAAAATAAGGCGAAGGGAACAATGGAGATCAAGTCCCATACATACCTGTAATATACTTGATTCTATAATGGTGTAGGGAAAAGTTCAACCCCGTAATTGACAGCTCTATCTGCTCTCAAAAAGCCAGAAGCTACAAAAGCATCCGAAACTCACGAACCAGTATTGAGTTACATAACTCAACCAAAACATCATTTTATGACATAGGGATGGGATTTAAAGCCATTCCCCTCTGTTTATATTTAAGAAATATAGATCTGGCCTCTTCAAATCGATCTGACTGAACCAGAGCATCAATGTATGAGTTACATGTATAACAATCAGGGCTACATCCACTTGCTTCCATTGAGAAGAACAATTCTTTAGCTTCAGTAAACCTTCCCAATCTACACAACACCTTGATAAAAGCACTATAAGTAAAGTTGTCAGGACTTAAATCCAATGCCAACATGACCACCAGAAGTTTTTGTGCCTTCTTGATATTATTCATTCTACAAAAACTTTGAATTAAAGCATTTAAAGAAAAAACATCTGGATTTATACCATCAGCTCGCATATTCCTCAACATCGCCATCGATTTAGAAACATCCCCGACAACACATAATGAGCGGATTACGATATTGTAAGTAATAGCGTTTGGAGTGATTCCCCACTCAACCATTTCTTTGAAACAATCAAAAGCATCCTCGATCTGGTAGGCCCGACAAAGACCGTCAATTAAGGAACTAAAGGTGAAAATATCCGGTTTAAAACCATGGCCTAAAAGCATCTCTAGCAGCTCTCGTGCCTTACTAACATTGCCATCCTTGCAATGCCCACTAATAAGGGTGTTGAAAGTAACAAGATTAGGAACTATACCTCTTTCACACATCTCTTTGAAAATTTCGGATGCTCTGTCCATCATTTTAGTTTTGCAGAAGCAATCAATTACCATGTTATATGAGAAGACATTTGCTACATGTCCATTAAGGAACATATGATCTAAAAACCGATTCCCCTCACCCACTCGTCCTCCCTCGTACAAAGCCTCAACAAGTGCAAGATAAGTATTGAACCCTAGTTTCATACCTCGTTTGATTAGCCTATCTAATATCTCACACGTCTCCTCAAGATCCAATCCTTTAATCAAACAGGTCATCGTGATGTTAAATGTTGAACTGTTAGGAAGATAACCTCTTTCCCCAGTTTTCTTCAAAAACAAAGCAGCTTCCCTCGCCAAAGAATAATTAGAAAGGCAATGCAGTATAGCATCACAAGCCACTTTTGGCAAAACAGGCTCCCTCTCAACATATCTAAACAACAATTCGAATGCCTCTTGTGGGGGCACAGATCGAAATACCCCATTAACCAATGACCTAAATGTAGCTTCATTTGGTCTCACATTCCTCTCCTTCATTCTCCCCAAAATCCTAAAGGCTTCATCTATTCTTTTTGCATTACAAAACCCATCAATTAAAATTGTATAAGTAAACACATTGGGTGAATATCCAATGCCCTCCATTTGTTTCACTAATCGAAGGGCCTCATCCACCACACCAACCTTGCAAACTCCATGGATGAGGATATTATACGTAAACCTATCCGGAAGACAATTGTCTACCTGCATCTGTTGGAATTTCAGATAAGCCAAGTCAAGTGAGTTCGAATTTACAAATGCATCTATCACTGCATTATACAACCTAGTAGTAGGACTAATACCCAAATAGGAAATCTGCTCAAAAACCTCACCACAGTACTTTGCTAGTCCTAATTTCCCCCAACTACGTATTAAAATACAAAGCAAATCCTCAGTAACAAAACAACCAGAGCTTCTAATATCTTGAATAAACTCAGCAGATAACATAACAGGACCTTTTCTATAAAGAACACTAGTTAGCACATCCCAAATCGATTGATTCTTCGAGAGTAACGGGTTGATATTTGAAACCCAGATATAAAATATCAAAGAATGTAATGGGTTTTCTTGATTTTGCAGAACACTTAAAACAGACCGAGGATCCAAAGCAATTCTTTTGGCTTTTAACTCGTGGTTAAGCAACAATAACCAGTCTTTTCTGGAGAGAATCTGGGAAATGTATCGATGATCAATGGAATTAATCCTCAAGATTGGATTTTTAATTGAAATGGAAGTGCTTGAAATTGAAGACACTTTCGAATTGAATGAAGACTTACCGGTTAAAGAATTGGTATTGTTAGTAGGTTTTTGGTCTAAAGACTTGAGCTTTGAGGTATTTTGGGTCTTGTGTTTGGTTTGATTTTTTATTGCAGGTAAAGCCCTAGAAGCCAGGGAAGAAAATCCTCTCATATCCCCTCCCACCAACAAAGCAAGTGTAATAGCAGAGTGTTCGTTTGCAAATTTACCGGTTTGGATTTTTTTTCCTTTTTCCTACATTTACTTACGTTTCTGTTAATCTTCTTTTCTTTTCTTTTTTTTTTTAAGGTTCACCCCATCAATACATATTATCATTCAAAATACAAATCAACTAGTATGTATCCCGAGCGATACAGGAACATACATGTATAGAACAAAATATATAAAAATTAATTAATGCATATAATTTTAGTAACATAGAAATGAAATAACTATATTTAAATGACCTATGAAGTAGCATAGTATTTTATTAAATAGAACACAAAACATAAATAATATTCAAATGAGGAAACCTCTTAAGCATTAAAGAAAACACATAACGTAATGATTATTCAAATAAGAAAACGTCTTCAGCATCCCTGACGTATTTTTACTCCCTCCATCCTTGATCTCTATTCCTTTGTTCCTGTAAATTAATGACAGTTAATGTTGATATGTATAGATTATTTAGAAATTAATATAATATTATAATGTAGATTACTCCATGTAACTTAGAAAAATAAAAAATATGAAGGACAACTTAACATGTGCACACAATATCTGACCTTTTACTTTTAACTTGATATTTTTTAACATACTATGTCATATAGTGTTATTAATGAAAATTCAAAGAGTAACAACATCAAACATCTAGTATGCAACAGTCATTTCGAAAATTAACCATGATGTAAGGGGAACGGAAAATACTTGTGTTTTAATGACGATTCGAAGGTAAACAAAATTATGCTCCAAACCAAATAACTGTATCATATATGTTCGTTAATTTTTTCTTAAACCAAAATAAATTATGAGGGTTTCGAAAAAATTAGACAAAACATATAGTCCCTGTCAAGAGGGACCCACTTAACAGCAAAGTGACCTTAATACTCAAGGAAACCCCCCACACTCAACACTCTCTCTGGTGTTCTCAAACAAACACTCGATCCCTTCATTTTTTTCTAGAAAGGAAAAACCCACATCAAAATATTACATTTTTATTTCATGGCCAAAATGAAGCTAGCTGGGGCATGGTGTGGGTGTTGGAGGTTGATTTTGAAAAATGGGCAATACCCATTTTAAGAGAAGAGGTTGCGAAAAGATTTGATTATGAACTAGATTTGATTAATCTGATATGTGTTGGTAAGGTGTTGAAAGATGGTGATGGGTCATACAAGTTAATTGACTTGGGTTTTAAAAATAACGCCAAAGTTTTGGCCAATCGCATTTCTCTTAAAAGTTAGAAAGAGTTTGTGGCTGAAGATAAACGAGATAGTAGTAGGAGCACCTGAAGAAAGAATGCATATAATAGAGGTGGAAATCTCCATATATAAAGGTTGCAAAGAAAGCTTTACATATTCGAATATAATGTAGGTATGGATAGAGGTGGGAGAGTACATGAAGAGTTTTTCTCAATGGGTAGAGGCGAACCGAACCAAAATCAATCGAGAGAAGAGGAACCCTTTGATATTTCTAAAACGAAAACTACAATGAATAGGGTAATTTAACGTATTAAATGATCATTATACCTCTAATACTATCACATTGGAGGTATAATATAGATTCAGACAAGACATAACATCATTATATTGCACAAAATGAGTCAGAATTCTAAGTCAGTTTAGAATTACTCTTTTCAATCTGGCCCTTATTTCTTTATGTTTTTAGTTAAACCATTGAGTAATTCTAGATCGACTCATGATTCTGACTCATTTTGTGCGAGACACTCACATGTCGTGTCTTGATTGGTTCATGTTATGGATGATACTTAGTGAACCCCAGACATGAATCAATGCAGATACGACATGTCAGTGTATCGTACAAAATGAGTCAAAATCCTAAATATGTGTATAATTACTTTAAACCATTTTTATCTTTCTAGAGACCCTCGAGTTATTAGTGTGCATACGGTGAAGTTTGTAAAAAGACCTTGCGACCCCTTTTAAAACACACTGACAACTTAAGCGTTGTTTTATAAATAAAAATTTAACTCAAACTGATAATATCAAGCTCAAATAAGGATTCATACGAATAATTATCTTTATGTATCAAAAACAAAACCATGAAAGAAACTATATATATTATGTGTGTGTTTACCTTAGAAGATAAGAAATTAGACATAACCCATAGATTTTAACACCGTTACTTTTCCGTTAAAAAAAAAGCTCTTAATCTATAATTTTAATTTACCCCCTTATATTATTTGGACAAAAATGTCTTTCTTCTCCATTTCATCTTTTTCCCTAAATCCAATAACTCATAACCCTAATTTAAAAAATCCATTTTATTTATTTCTTCCCTATCCAATTAATCCAAACCCTTATAAACCACCATCACCACCACCGCAAACCACCCATAAACAACCCTGAGTAATTTCATACTCTCCAATTAAAATCTAAATATAAATCTTAAGTGAAATTGTACAATAGATAAACTCTGCGCTCTCTCTCCATAGCATCACCAAGACACCACCAATGCGGACACACAGGTCCTCTTTCACTTGCGACCGCCACCTAGAAGAATAGTTCACTGGTTTTTCCCCTCATGCCCCTGCGAACATCTCAGCACCGTAGACCTATCCTCCATTTCATCTTCCCGAAGACCCTTCATGAAGAGATTGTTGAAGATGAGAAAAAGAATGTGAAGACCATGAAAGACCATATAGATTTATGAGGACTTCCCTCAAAAGACCAATTCGAATTTTCTCTTTCTCCATGCAATATAGATTTATGACCATATGGATTTATGTAGAGTAGAATTTCGCCCAAAATACCAATCCGAATTTGCGCTTTCCTCCATAATTCCTTCAAATGAAGCTTAATTATCCTCCCTATATTCACACTAACTAGAATACATACCTATCTTCCATTTTCAAAGTGTTTCCAAGTATTGTAGATGGTGTTCTTAGGTGTAAAAGTGGATTTTTAGAAGAATGCATTTTCAGAAAATTGGAGCTTCTCGGGAGTTAATTCATCATTTTCTTTAAAGTTATTTATTATCATAAAAGGTAGGGGTTCTACACTCTATTTTAAAGTTTAAAGACAAACATGTTAGATACATTCATATATGTGTATGATTCAAGTGATTATTTATGCTTATTATCACTACATATGAATATACACTTAAGTATATGTCATAAAAATAGATGAAAGCTAAGAATTGAAAGAATGTTAAATTTCACAATGTTTAAGTTAATTATTGCTTGAACAAATCATGTAAAACTTATTGATTTTATTATAAATGTTATATTAAACTTGTTGAAGAAATAGTAGGATGCATATATGGTTTTTATGGGTATAAAACCTTATATTCACAACATAAACTCATGGATAAATGGGTAAATGTCTTGAAAGTGTATGAAAGTAAGTCTTTGAACATGAAATGATAAATGCTAAAATTTAAGAACACTAATAACATAAAATGATACAATTTATGTGAACAAAGTTTGAGAAACTTGAAGGAAACAAAGTAAATGGTTGTTAAGTGTAAACGTAGTAAAAGCATGGGTGTTCAAATGTGCAATATTGAAAAGTTAAAGTCCAAAGTAAAATAAGGGAAGAATGATAACAATGAAAAGTTATCAATTTGTAATACAATTCTTGAAATGTCAAAAGTAGGTTTTTGAGGCCAAATATTTGATTTTATGAAAAGTTCGGACTAAGTAATAACATTTGCAAAAGTGAGTATTGTTTTGGAAAATTAATTTTAAAGGAAGAATATGAAATGATAAATGCAAAGTGAATATTTTAAAAGGTAAAGTCTTTAAATAGTAAGGAAAATATTTTAGCACAAAATTGTCATTTTATGTGAAATATGGACTTAAGAATGATTTCACCAAACCAAAGAAGTCTAGTTATAAAGCTATATTTTATGTGATGAAAAGTCATGTTTTGAAAAGTAAAGATGAAAAGAAGAATTCTCGAAAAAATGTGTAAAATGCAAGATTACAAGTGTGTGTGAGTAGTGAAAAACACATCAAGGTGTATAAAATAAGTACTTGAACTTAAAGATTCAGTTTCACAAGAAATGGTAATTAAAGTTGTTTTCAAAAGATGAAATAATGAGTTTAATGTAAAATAAAAATGAACTTTTGATAAAGTGTGAAAGTTGAAAATAAAGTGTGCTGGTACTTGTCTCGTCCTGGGTATTTAGCCTCATAGGCCGATAAAAGAAAATAAAGGAAAAATGTATAAAAGCCAATCTAAAGAAAGAAAGGAAAAAGGGTTACAATGGCGTAACAAGTAAAAGACAATCGTATGTAATTGAAAAAGATAAGGAGAGACTGAAGCCCTAGGGTGCGGCTTAATGCTTAGACCCAAAATAACTGATCAGGAGCATATTCCGGCATGGTGGGAGTCGGTTAAAGGTCGTATAACACTCATTAATTGGTGCCTCGATTTAGAAATTAAAAAGATGATTTTAAGCACAACGCTCATTAATGTAAAGGCAAGTTTGTGAAACAACATGAAAATTATGAAAGCACGTTAATGGTTAAATTAATAGGATACGGGTAGTATAGTAATAAAGATTAAGTATGAATGGGCTCATCGCTCGGGTTGCATGGTCATGATGTCGACTGCATGGTTATGATACAACTTGCATGAGAACACTTAATTAAATGAAATATGATTTCAGAATTGCTAAAAAAACATTTCATATATATGTAGATATTTGGTTCCATATTATACTATGCTAGTATTTCCCCTACTGGACATACGCTCACACTCATCCATTTGCCACCCCCTTCCTAGTACTTCAGATTGAGGAAACGGAAAGGATAATGAGAAAGAAATGGAGAGTTATCCACGATAATAGAGCTTTGTCACTATTTTATTTTAATATGTACTTTAATTTGAACAATGGTTTTATTATTTGACTGTAATACAAGTACTTTAAGTTTGGTTGTAATAATACTAGGCAGATGCAGATTTTATTTTAATGGCTATTTATTTCATGAAAGTGTAAAACTTTTATCTTTCAAATGTTTCTATGAATTTCATAAGTTGAAAATTATTTCAATAATTAAATTAAATATATTTTGGGACACAAATTAATAAAGCAATTGTTTATTTCAAAAGAGGATTTTCTTAAATGAAATCAAAGATCGAGATTTTTCCATAGTGACACCCGAAAACGGGGCGTCACAGTTATCTCTCTCTTCCTCAACATATTAGAGATTTTCCCTAAAAGCTTCGCACGTGCCCTCAAATCATCAATTAATTTAGCATCATTAATTCCTACGGCACTCTCTTTCAACTTAGCCTCCAAATTTAAATTCGCCTTCTTCAATTTCAATAATTTATTATACAATTTACGAAAGGCCACTTTAAGCTCACTCTCCTCCTCTTTCCTCACTTTTTCTTCCTCATCACCCGCTTGGGAATCACATGACCGGACCTCAAAATTGTCATACATATGATTATCTTTAACGTGGGAAGACTTTTCATTTAGGCTCACATGACTAGCTGTGAAAGCAATGAAGTTATGCTCCACGAGAGAATTAGGTTCCTCTTTTGACTCACTATCACTAAAGGTAGTATCGTAAACTTTGGGCGTCTCACCTTCTTTCCTTAGTCTAGTAGGACACTATCGCGCATGATGCCTAAACCCCTGGCACTCATAACACTTGTTCGAGTTATCCATCTTCTTAGGATTATCCTTCTTTTTTATATCATAGTTGTTATTTAAGTTGTTAGATATCTTATTAAAACTCTCATCCTATATAAGCTTAAGAAATTTAGTAAAATTTCTAGCAAACCTAGCAATCTCTTTAAGATCTAAACCGCCCTCACTATCAAAATCCTACACACTGTCCTTACCTGTTTTCAAAACTACACTCTTATCTTTCTTAGAAGGTTTGGAGATCACCTACAAGTTCTTAGAGTCGAATAATATCAATACTGCTAAGAGAATCTAGGACCATGACTTTAGCATTAAATATTTCATTCAACGACCTTAAAAAAAATTAAACCATTTTAGGCTAAGGGATAGGTTTACTTAAGTTAAATAAGGAGTTCCAAATATTAGAAAACTTAACATAAAACTCATTGAAAGACTCATGCTCGCCCATTTTTATCATTTCAAATTTTGTTGTCAGATTTTGTAACTTGGAAACTCCACCCGTATCGGTATCCTCGTGTATAGATTTCAATATTTATTAAGCATTTTTAATGCTCTCACAAGTCATAATGCATCTAAACTCTTTGTCGTGACAGCACAAAAAATTGCGTTCACACCCCTGGAATTAAACTTCGAGGCATTCTCTTCAGTTGTCCAAAGGGAGTATGCTTTCGTTAAACCAACTTTAATCGAAAGAGACCACCCTTGTTGTATGGAGTTCCAAACATTCTCATCGATGGATTTTAAGAAAAATTTCATTTGAGCCTTCCAATAGGGATAATTTGAACCATCAAATATGGGAGGTCGGGTAATGGAACTTTTCTCATGGTTAAAATCCATTTAAAACCCTAAAACGCACAAAATATGTATCAACATGATAATTTAGTAAACCCGTTTTGATATTGTAACACCCCATATTTTTGGGGAAAAATTTAAATTACACGTGTGCTTGCAATTTAATTAATTTGATAAACAAAGTAAATTAAATAAATGTTAATTAGTGAATATTGGATTAATATTTATGTGTTACTATATTTACTTGTGTGATAAGTAAATGAAAATGTGTTATTTTTCATTATGTCGTAAGTGAGTGAAATCGACGGGTTTGACGGTATCTCATTCAGGACGCGTGTGTATGGTCGCATTGGGAATAAGATGAAAAATGTATGTTAGGTGGATCGGATGGTAATTTTTAGCACATCGATGTTCTATAATGGGTCAAGATAGTCATAATTAGGTACATGCGGGTTGTAATCGGGTTCTAAGAACTTTTTAGACTAAATAGGAGCCGCATAGGAGAATTCAAGTCATTTTGCAATTAACCCTAAGCATAATTTTGAGATTTGTGATATAATAAGTGAAGGTGGATGGAGTGGGCAACCATTACACCATTTCAAAAGACCTAGACTTAAGATATAGGGGACAAGAGGAAGCCAAGAAAGTCAATCCGGGAGAGACTGGATCAATTTACGGGCGTAGAACCAACATGTAAAGAGGATCCTAGGAAGAAAATCATAATTCTCTACGATTAAAGGCAAGTGTTTAAATTTTCTTTGATACTCTATACTATGCCAATAATTCATATTATAGTTGGTTTAAAATATGAATTTTTTAGTGGGATTCACTTGATAAAAATTGGATTTTGGGGAATGACTTTATAACATTTGATTTAATTATAATCCCATGTGAAATATGAGATTGATTTATATATAAAAGATGGGATCTTGAATAAAATCTGAGATTGATTAATAGAGAAAATATAATCCTGAGTGGTTATTGGGAGAATTTAAAGAATCTTGATATTTAATTAAGAAAGTGATTAATTTCTTGTTGTTTATGTCGAATCCCATCCCATAGATCAATATGTTATCAGGTGAATTGGGGTGTAAAAGTGTGTATTTTTACGTTCAGAATTGATCGAATGATGTTAGGATAGATTTGGATTAAGATTGGTGGCCACATAGTGTATAGAGAATTGGAGAAATTTATCATATACGTAACAGCCCCGCCCAGGCCAAAACTAGAGGGAAAACCGGTTCGGCCAGGGGGCCGAACTGGTTTGGGCTACTTGTTCAGCCTATGTTGGGCGAACTGGTTTGGGTTACTTGTTCAGCCTGTTGCTTATTTTGGTTCCTTTGTTTTGGGTCCAGATTAATTTAGGGAGTTCGTAAATTGGTATTTAGGACTTCTGAAAAATATGTGGAACATTATAGTGCCTTGGGTTAGTCGGGAATAAAATCATGGGTTTGGAAATATGGGTGTTTATGATGAACAACACTCGAAAATTAATTAATAAAATCAGTTTGGGGTTCCAGATAGAATTGGGATACGTAATGTAGTAGAATAGTTTAATGTCCAGATTAATGATAATATTTATGAATTAATTATAAGTATGTGACTACTTATGTATTCGGGAGTCGGGATTTGATTCGAGAATTATGGGCTAGTTCTACGAGTGACTTATGCACGTTTAGTCGATTATATATATATATATGTGTGTGTGTGTGTGTGTGTGTGTGTGTGTGTGTGTGTGTGTGTGTGTTTGTGTGTGTGTGTGTGTGTGATAGATATATGTGAAACACACCTACTTTATGGATGCTATCATTAGAGGTTGCGCGTAGTGGGCAGTCCACCCTGGCGTTGATCAACAGGTGTTGGATGGGTTCCCCGGGTCATAGGCCTATTGCATGACTATTACATGTGATTTTAGAGTCTAGTGGGGTAATGTGTTATGGTTATGATCCACGGATGTATGTCTATGACCGCCTCCGATTATGTGTTTATGATTTAGATTAAGTGGCAAGATTCCAATCCGTTGGCCCAGGAGTGGTGCTTAATGTACCCGACGCCTGATAGTATGCTAGAGAATACGTCTACAAGATTAAAGCTCCAGGGATGCTGTTATACGTACATAGCGAGTGATATATATATATATGTATGTAGGCCTGTCAATAGATCAGATTTTATTCGAATTCGAATCCGAATTCGATCCATTTATACAGATTTGGATCAAGCCAGAAACCTGATTACCCGATTACCCGTTTATTAAATGGAGCGGATTTGGATTCATATGATCCGATCCGTTAATAATCCAATTCGATTAATATTTATATATATAATATTTTTAATTTATATGTGTTGTATTTTCTAATATTTTAAATATATATTATAATAATTATTTATAATATTATATAACAAAAAAAAACACGCACACGAAACACATGCACGCGGCTAACACACTAAAAACCACATGCACACATTATTAGAAACTAACCTAAACCTAAATCTAAAATTCTCACATAAATTTAGAGAGCGACGTCTTCTCCTGCTCTCCTCCTCTCTCTCATCTCGCACGCTCCTCTCCCAAAGCAGGCCTCTGATCCAGGCCTCCGACCCGATCAGTCCGTCACCGCAAGGCAGGTATATTATTTTTTTTCTTCTCGCACGCTCTTCTAGTACCTACTTAAGTTAACTGCAGGAACTTGTTGAGTTGGATAAGATCTAAACGTTTTAGATGAGTTGTCACATGAAGGAACTTGTTGGATTGGATTCTAATAAGATGAGATTGGGACTTTGCTATGAAAACGTTCATAACAAAGTAATTTTTTTTTTTGTGCTGCTTAAGTAAAAATACATACCTACTTAAGTTATGAATACATACCTGCTTAAGTTAACTGCGCCTTCTCTAAAAAATGTTCAATTTGATGTTTAGTCCGATATGTATTTTTAAAAGTAATTTTGTTGTCAATAAAAAAATATTTTGTTATCCCAGATTTGTTTTTTTAACCCAGATTTTTTATATAGATTTTTGTTATCCCATATGACACATAGTATTCATTTTTTGTTCTTGTATTTGAAATTTCTACAGTTGGTTTAAGCTTCAGTTGAAAATTATTGTGCTGAAATTTCTAGACCTTGGTTTAATCTTGTGCTGAAATTTCTAGACCTTGGTTTAATCTTGTGCTGAAATTTTTTTTAGTCTAAATATTTTTTTTCAATTATTGTTTATGTACTACTTGGCTATTTATGTATTGAATCAATGTTTTTCAGTCCCAAATTAATGTTATTTACTATTTTGTTTGGTAGGTATGTCTTCATTGGATCCTTGTCAAACTTCGAGCGGTGTGGGTGGAAATGATTTTATCGACGTTGATAGCCAACAACGTGACGATGAGCAAGGACCATCAAAGAGGACTAGGCATCATACATCATCGGTATGGACTGTTTTTGTTAAATTTAAAGATGGTAAAGGTGAAGACAAGGCCAAATGTGGTCGTTGCAAAAAAATATTTGTTGGGGATAGTAGTAAAGGTACTAGTCACCTTAGGTCCCATACAACTAGGTGTACGGGTTCTCAAACTGACATTTCTCAACAAATGATAAAAACTTCTAAAAAAATTGTGGATGACACCATAAATATTGAAACCTTTAAGTTAGATCAGAAAAAAATGGGGGGGGGGGGGTGACAAAATTGGTTTGCGATTGTTTGAAAAAATTCTATGATGCTACACGCCATTTTAGTGGTACAAATTTTTCGACTACAAATGTTTTATTTTACCGATGTTTGTAAAATTTGATTAGCGTTGATAAGTTTGGAGGAAAGTGAGCATGAGTGCCTTCGTTTGATGTTAGAAAAATATTGGGATGAATGTAGTTTAGTGTTGGCTATTGTCGTTATGCTTGATCCGAGGTGTAAGATGGAGTATGTTGAGTTCTATTATAATAAAATCTATGATGTTCCTGTAACACCCCGCTCAAAATAATAACGGGTGGCCAGCCTTATACTAAAATAACCAGAAATCTCAAGTGTATCATTCTCAGCAACTACTGACGATTCTAAAATAAACACGGCTGACAACCCATTGCTACAAAAAGGGCGTGTCAAAAAAAAATTAATTTAAAACATTATTAAAACAAACTATGCAACAACTAACCAACAACATAACACTAAATATGATAAAAGACACACACATGCCCAAACGATATGAAGGAGACTAATGAAATAGTACAACACAATGTACGAAATAAAATACCCGAATATGTTGTCGGGTCACAGATAATACAACAGTCTCAGAAATAAAATATAAAAGTGCTACACTACAACACTTGGGTATAAACCCAATATACAAACTGAATCCTAATCTAGATACATAAAAGATAGGAATAAACTATATCAAAATACTGCAACAGTCCGCTACTGCCACAGCCCCACGAATACACTGGATAAATATCATCAATGGCGTCCTTGCGGAGGAACAACTAAAATAATATAATATATACATAGCAAAATAAATATAAACGGGTCAGAGCCCGAGGTGTGAAAACATTTTTAGCAAGTGCATTAAAATGCATAATAATTATAAATGCATTATAACATGATTAAAGTGGAGTCGCACTTTCCAGAAAATCCAACTCACCTCTCATCTAAAGCGCGCACTAAGCGTATGCACATGATCTCCAAATAAGTGCCCAAATTTATCTAGGAAAAATAATCTAACTTACTCCCAATTTATACTCATTTAAAATCCATCTAAATTATTTCTCAACTTCTACTATTTCCAGTCTCAAATCATCATCAACTTACTAAACATATAAACTATACAAAAACAATCTCTTTTACTCGAATTTCTCATATTCTAGTTATTGACACACACACACACACACACACACACACACATATATATATATATATATATATATATATATATATATATATATATATATATATATATATATATATATATATATATATATGAGTGATTAGCATCTAAGTGCTAAGGACTAAACTTCTCTTAATTCTCAATAGTGCACTGCGGTTCGTGCGTGGGACGTCTTGCAAGCGAAATCCAAACAAGGAACGCCCCGATACACTACGCCGGGCAGTATTGATTATCAAGATTCATTATGCCCTCAATGCATGACGCGTATAACCCAAATTCTTATTTAAATGCGATTAATTAATTATTCTCAATTCTCAACAGTGCACGGCGTTTCGTGCGTGGGACGTGTCGCAAGCGAAATCCAAACAAGGAACCCCCCGATACACTATTCCTTACTAATATAAATATGAGCACTAAGGACTAACTTCTCCTCACTCCCAACATTGCACCGTGTTTCGTGCGTGGGACGTCTTGCAAGCGAAATCCAAATAAGGAACCCCCTCGATACACTACTCCTTGACAATGTTGGTCGTTGAGGTCCACTATGCCATCGATAACCAAAGTACTATATATACTCCACTACTTGTCTACTTATCATTTTCACTTTACATATTCATAACCTTATTAGTCCGGTTCAAATCTCCCGGAATGAGATTCAATCAATCTTTTAATCTCTTTACTCTAGAGATAAATGATATCACAAAATCGTATACAATTAATATATTATTCACACAGGTGTAATAACAACCATCCCACTGAGCTATAACTCAAGGATGCAGGTTCTCAATGCTATCATCTACCAGGGAATCACTCACATATCATCCTGGGTACCAATGGTCGAAATCTCACACCGCCTTGGTAAAAACCATAACACCACGTACGAGAAGCGGTCATAGTTCCTCCATGGAAATGAGACGAAACATACCCACCACGTCTCACCCCTAATAAAAATCACACAATAATAAATGGACGCTATGACCTGGGGACTATACGCACCCTGCTCCTCAAGCCAGGGGCTTCACCCACATCGCGCAACTTCCCATGATAGCATAGAGGGGGTATGCTTCACACACACACATATATATCATACACATAAGATATACATACATCATCACATCATATAAATGTATTATAACACCCCGCCCACCCGGGGAGAGCGAACGGAGCGCTAATATCGATAAAACTAAACTAATTACACAATAACAATGTGTATAGAGCATCTAAAAAATCTCACAAGATAAATCCATTAATCTCAATACTCAAATTTAAATACAATAATTGTCTCTCGAAATAATATAAATCACCAAAGCTCTATACAACACAATAAAATAATACAAATCTTTCAAAAAATATTATTCCCAAAATAATGTACGCTAAAATCATCCCAATTGGTCCATAGCGCTCAAATCCGCGCTAGCCTGACAACTAAAAGAAAATATGGGGAAGTACACAATACGACAGGAAAGATGCTCAACAAATGTATTAACGATGAATAAAGCGTAACGACACGAGTATGAATATTCAAATTAATCTTATAAGCATTTATCAATAAATTTCTCAACAACACATCAATGGGTCACCAGGCCTCAGCCCATCCGCATATGCTTTATCAAGACATAGCCCCGGGAAGCAGGAATTTTGGCGGGTACCCAACGTCCGTGCCATATTAAAATCTCATAACAACGTTCTCAACAACAACATGAATAATACCACATAAATCAAAATAATTCCAACAATTATTTTTCCAGATTTCAATGAATTTAACAATTCAAATATGATTTCAATTAACAAGAGATCAACGGAATAAACTCTCGAGATATTTAAATGAGCATATTGTGTAAAACCCCATTCCTCAAAATCATTGCATGAATCACCGCATAAATTCAGCCTCAAAATATGATCACACCATCACGTTCCCCTCGCAAAAATAATCAAATCATGTTCTAGCTCCAACACAAGATAACCCCAAATAGTCATATTTTAAAAACTCAGAAAAATCAGATCCAAAAATTCTTCTAATCACCAATCCAACTTCAGATTTGGATTCTAGATGAAGATTTGAGTCAGGTATGTGTTTTGAGTTTTGCTTAAATCTCATTCAAATGCACTCAAAAAGAAGATCTAAATATCCCAAATTGGCTCTTCTCATTCCATTCGTTTTTGCCTCTTTGGATTTCGTTTTTAGCCTCTCTTTTTTCATCTCCCTTTCCTTATAATCACCCATAATATTCCTTATATAGTCCCTCTCCCAAACCCTAGCTTGGAGACTAAGCTAATGCATATTACTATATTGCCCTTTAATTCAAAATTATAAAGTTTACATATTTAAACCATTATAAAATGTCCAAAAACAATTAAATTTGAATTTAAATATTCGATCCATTTCAAATAAAAATAAATATAATGTTAATATCAATATCTCGATTAATAAAATAATAATATTATTAAAATTATATACCATATTCATAAATAAAGTCCTCAAAATTACGGGGTATTACATACTTCCCCCCTTGAAAAGGAATTTCGTCCTCGAAATTCGACGAAACCTAACACTTGAAATAAAATGCTACTCGATTCTATTTCCCAAAATCACATACTAAAGTCCTCAAATTAATTCTAAACATTCTCACCACGACGCCTAACACATCCTCAAAATTTTTTATCTCCAAAGAAAATGTGTCTAACCCGCATGCTAGACCCAATACCCAAGACCCAAGGGTTGTCGTATACCTAAGCTCTGATACCATTTGTAACACCCCTCCCGCCCGGAGAGAGTGAACGGAGCGCTAATATCAATAAAACTAAACTAATTCCACAATAACAATGTGTATAGAGCATCTAAAAAATCCCACAAGATAAATCCACTAATCTCAATACTCAAATTTAAATACAATAATTGTCTCTCGAAATAATATAAATCATCAAAGCTCTATACAACACAATAAAATAATACAAATCTTTCAAAAAATATTCTTCCCAAAAATAATGCACGCTAAAATCATCCCAATTGGTCCATAGCGCTCAAATCCGCGCTAGCCTGCCAACTAAAAGAAAATATGGGGAAGTACACAATACGACAGGAAAGATGCTTAACAAATATATTAACGATGAATAAAGCGTAACAACACGAGTAAAAATATTCAAATTAATCTCATAATCATTTATCAATAAATTTCTCAACAACACATCAATGGGTCACCAGGGCTCAGCCCATCCGCATATGCTTTATCAAGACATAGCCCCGGGAAGCAGGAATTTTGGCGGGTGCCCAACGTCTGTGCCATATTAAATTCTCATGACAACGTTCTCAACAAAAACATGAATAATACCACATGAATCAAAATAATTCCAACAATTATTTTTCCAGATTTCAATGAATTTAATAATTCAATTATGATTTCAATTAACAAGAGATTAACGGAATAAACTCTCGAGAGATTTAAATGAGCATATTGTGTAAAACCCCATTCCTCAAAATCATTGCATGAATCACCGCATAAATTCAACCTCAAAATATTATCGCGCCATCACGTTCCTCTCGCAAAAATAATCAAATCATGTTCTAGCTCCAACACAAGATAACCCCAAATAGTCCTATTTTAAAAACTCAGAAAAATCAGATCCAAAAATTCTTCTAACCACCAATCCGACTTCAGATTTGGATTCTAGATGAAAAATTGAGTCAGGTATGTGTTTTGAGTTTTGCTCAAATCTCATTCAAATGAACTCAAAAAGAAGATCTAAATATCCCAAATTGGCTCTTCTCATTCCATTCGTTTTTGCCTCTTTGGATTTCGTTTTTAGCCTCTCTTTTTTCATCTCCCTTTCCTTATAATCACCCATAATATTCCTTATATAGTCCCTCTCCTAAACCCTAGCTTGGAGACTAAGCTAATGCATATTACTATATTGCCCTTTAATTCAAAATTATCAAGTTTACATATTTAAACCATTACAAAATGTCCAAAAATAATTAAATTTGAATTTAAATATTCGATCCATTTCAAATAAAAATAAATATAATGTTATTATCAATATCTCGATTAATAAAATAATAATATTATTAAAATTATATACCATATTCATAAATAAAGTCCTCAAAATTACGAAGTATTACATGTATACCATCACACAAGGTATATGTATCACACTATTTATATAATACTATTCGTCAACAACTCACATAACTTCCCCACTTTGTATACACTATACAATTTCTCATTTGAAATTCACACTCCACTTCTATTTGTATGAATCATCTCTCAACTCAATTTATGTTGAGGATATTCTCTATATCCGTATGTACATTAATCAACATTTATTACTCTTCAATTATTAGCCTCGACACTAAGAGGATTTTCCACTAAATCAATACGATAACTCAATTTCACACTCTTTCTAAATCAACCACTAAAACCCTAACATTTTCATCCAATCATCAATTAAGTTTATTCTCATTTCCGTAATGAGAGGAAGAAATACGCACTTCATTTCATTTACTAACTAGCCCCAAATATCACCTCACACCTCTAAAGTCATTAGTCCCCTTAAATGATCACTTAATCTTCTATGATATAATAATTAGGAAGGTCTGTAATTATAAACCCAAAGAAAAGGGGTGTTAAATTAAATTCCCAAACTTGAGCCAAAAACAGAGGCCCGATCGACCGGTCCCCTAACCGCGGTCGATCGCGCTTTTCAATTTTGCCTATAAACGAAGACAGTATGCCCCTCCCCTGAGGTGCGGTCGATCGGCCTTACCAGTAATTTCGACCAAACTCCATTTTTAAGGAACTCCAACTTCTCAAAAACCTCAAAATAATTACATCCAACTACAAATCTTCCACCCATATACCCAACATTAGTACACATCAAATAACTCAACCCAACTAATTTACAACCTCAAATTCATCCTAAACACATCAAATGTAAGATTTAACACCAAATCTAGGTTTTAACATATTTATCCCAAATTTCAGAAATTTTGCAACAAATCATGAAATAAATAATACACAACAATTATTTAGAAAGTTTAATCACTTGCCTCGAATTTGTAGAGTCTGAATCTCCCTCGAAATCGCGTAGTTGCCGAAATTCCCAAGCTTTTCCCCCTCTTTCTCTTCTTCCTTTCTTCTTCTCTCTTTCTCTCTTTCTTTCTAGGGCTTTCTCTTTCTCTCAAATGAGATTTGTTTCTCCCATAGGATTAATAAGCCTTATATCCCAAGATACACAACTTTAAATGATAATACACACTTTAAATAACTCGGTAACTTTAATTCGATCCAAACGAACTTAAAATATTTCGGAACCCAAATAAGACCCAAGTACAGTCATTTCGACTATCTCAACCCTTTCGGAGATAACCGCACCCTCAGAATTATCATCCAAATCACTTTCTAACATCTTCAAATTTTGACCTCAATGCCAATTTAATTAATCTCCAATTAAAATAATATTTATTTCTCCAAAAATAAATAAATTATTGTCCCAAAAATCTCGGGATATTATAGACTTCCCCACTTACAAGAATCTCGTCCTCGAAATTAAGCTAAGCCTAATACTCCAAAGCTCAACTAGTTCCTACTACACTTATCCTCGCTAACATTATACCCAATCGTCTCACTTCTCACGACGAATTATTTTAATTTATAAAACCAATTATAACATATAGGGCGCCCATACACCCTTAATTCAAGCTCTACTCGTATAAACATAATTAGGCTTCACTTGCCTCAATAGTACAACAATTCTAAAAAATATATATATATACTAACATACTGATAATATAACAATTTTTTTTAAAGGTCCACAGATTTAACTCCTCTCAATTCCTGACATTCGCTACTTTCATGTGGGGGAGGTCTCGCAAGCGAAATCCAAATAAGGAACCCTCCCAATACATTAATATGTAGCGACGTCGGGATTATGAGTTTGTTAGATCGGGACTAGAGTTTAAAAAAAATATTTTTGTAAAAATCATTTTGATATTGCCCAAAGGCCTATAAAAAGTTTTATTTTGAAAATAGTTTATGTCTTTCGACATTTAAATAAAATACCTCATGCCCATGACACAAGGATTTAATAATTCTCATACTCATAATAATATAGTTCTCAAAATTAGCATAATTATGAGCTAAAATTCTCTCGCTCAACAATAATCCACAGAGTTCTGAATTATTTTAAGTAATAATCTCTTATCTCATAACAAAATATTTCCATACACTAGGCTCTTCCATAGCTGGAATACAACAAATATATAAGTCTAGCACGACTATAAAAATAAGTAGCTTTATCATTACTACTCAACACATTACAACAATTCTTACATTCATAACAAAGTTATAGCTCTCTATGAGCACATCACAAAATAATATATTCTCTCAAAAGATACTAACATAAGGGCCTCAATTGCTCACAATTCCCTTTCGGGTCATTCCATACATAATAGGGTTATAGCACTACCCTCTCATAACTATCTTACATACGATACTCCCAAAACTTCATATAGCATAATCCTATTCACACAAGAAAATAACTTACATCATACCTCTCTAGTCCGATTTCATCTCCTCATCATTGGGTTCCCACACAAAGTCCCCTGGCCTAAAATGGACTCGAATCTGCTGTAAGGGTTTCACATTCAAAACTTCCTCAAAACGTGGTCCTTTACCTCTATTAGGACAATCTCTCTTCTTATGACTTATTTCTCTACAAAAGAAACATCTACCCGCAAATCCTCTATGCCCGTCTTGAGGAACATAATGTTGTTGTGACCCTATATTGTCTAACTTATACCCACTGGCATTACTGGTATTCTCTACACCAAACCTACTCGATGAACCCGAATCTTTAAAGTTCTTACCCCTACAGAACGAAGACGATATTCATGACACTGCAACATTGCCGCATTCACTACCTAGGCGAAAGTCTCTAACGCTGGGTTCCCTAATAAATGTTGCTGAATTCTCCAATCTAAACCTCACATGAACTTAGATATATGCTTCTCTTCCGTATTTACCTCATCAGGTACTAAATTCGCCAATCGAGTAAATTCTTCTTCATACTCGGCCACCGTTCGATTACTTTGAAACACATCCAGTAGTTTCCTCCTCATTTCCTTCTGAATCGGGGAAGGAAAATACCTTCGGTCAAAGAGTTCGCAAAAATCTGTTATTGGCAATGTATCTCTCTGTTCAGATGTAGTGACAGACTCCCAGCATTGGAAAGCTGCTCTCGTTAACTTAAAGGTGGCTAGAAATTACTTCTGCACCTCACTACACTCAACCATACCGAGGTGCCTTTGCACACTATTCTTCTATTAACTTGCAGCCATCACATCAGTTCCCCCTGAAAACTCTAGAGGATACCCCTTACTAAAATCTTCACGCACTCTTTTCCACAAAGATGGCCCTGAATAAGGTTGGGCTACTTGAACTGCAGGTTGATGCGCCATCACGGAAATGGCAGCAGTTACTGCTTGTGCCATAATACTGGCAACTTCATATGTAGTCATAGTCCTTTGAGGCAATTGGGGTTCCACACTCTCAGCCCCTTTATTTGCACGGCTTGGACGACTTCTCTTTGGTGGCATCTGAAACAAGAGCAAGTATATCAGAATGCCTTTTAAATGTTTTCTCATCATAGAAGAAAATTTGGACGTATGAATACAACAGTCATAGTAATAGGGTTCTACACCAAGAACGCTTACGAAAGATCGCAATAAACCCACACAGATCCTAAAGACACTAGAACCTGATGCTCTGATACCACCTGTGACACCCCGCTCAAAATAATAACGGGTGGCCAGCTCTATACTAAAATAACTAGGAATCTCAAGTGGATCATTCTCAGCATCTACTAACGATTCTAAAATAAACACATCTGACAACCCAGTGCTATAAAAAGAGGGTGTAAAAAAAATTATTTTAAAACATTATTAAAACAAACTATGCAATAACTAACCAACAACATAACACTAAATATGATAAAAGACACACACATGCCCAGACGATATGAAGGAGACTAATGAAAGAGTACAACACAATTTATGAAATAAACTACCCGAATATGCTGTCGGGTCACTGACAATACAACAGTCTGAGAAATAAAATATAAAAGTGCTACACTACAACACTTGGGTATAAACCCGATATACAAACTGATTCCTAATCTAGATACATAAAAGATAGGAATCGACTATATCAAAATACTGCAACAGTCCCCTACTGCCACAGCCCTACGAATACACTGGCTGGATATCATCAATGGCGTCCTTGTGGAGGAACACCTAAAATAATACAATATATACATAGCAAAAGAAAATATAAACGGGTCAGAGCCCGAGGTGTGAAAATATTTTTAGCAAGTGCATTAAAATGCATAATAATTATAAATGCATTATAACATGATTAAAGTGGAGTCGCACTCTCCAGAAAATCCAACTCACCTCTCATCTAAAGCGCGCACTAAACGTATGCATATGATCTCCAAATAAGTGCCCAAATCTATCTAGGCAAAGTAATCTAACTTACTCCCAATTTATACTCATTTAAAATCCATCTAAATTATTTCCCAACTTATACTATTTCGAGTCTCAAATCTTCATCAACTTAATAAACATATAAACTATACAAAAACAATCTCTTTTACTCGAATTTCTCATATTTTAGTTATTGACATAAATATATATATATATATATATATATATATATATATATATATATATATATATATATATATATATATATATATATATATATATGTATGTATATATCAATATATATATGAGTTATTAGAATCTAAGTGCTAAGGACTAAACTTCTCCTAATTCTCAATACTGCGCTGCGGTTCGTGCGTGGGACGTCTCGCAAACGAAATCCAAACAAGGAACCCCCCGATACACTACTCCTGGCAGTATTGATTATTAAGATTCATTATGCCCTCAATGTATGACGCGTATAACCCAAATTCTTATTTAAATGCGATTAATTAATTATTCCCAATTCTCAACAGTGCACGACGTTTCGTGTATGGGACGTCTCGTAAGTGAAATCCAAACAAGGAACCCCCCCCCCCGATACACTACTCCTCGCACCGTCGATTATCGAGATATACTAATATAAATATGAGCACTAAGGACTAACTTCTCCTTACTCCCAACATTGCGCTACGTTTCGTGCGTGGGACGTCTCGCAAGCAAAATCTAAACAAGGAACCCCCCGATACACTACTCCTTGGCAATGTTGGTCGTTGAGGTCCATTTTGCCCTCGATACCCAAAGTACTATAGATACTCCACTACTTGTCTACTCTTCATTTTCACTTTACATATTCATCACCTTATTAGTCCGGTTAAAATCTCCCGGAATGAGATTCAATCAATATTTTAATCTCTTTACTCTAGAGATAAATGATATCACGTAATCATATACAATTAATATAATATTCACACAAGTATAATAACAACCATCCCAGTGAGCTATAACTTAAGGATGCAGGTTCTCAATGCTATCATCTACCAGGGAATCACTCACATATCATCCTGGGTACCAACGGTCGGAATCTCACGCCGCCTTGGTAAAAACCATAACACCACGTACGGGAAGCGATCATAGTTCCTCCTTGAAAATGATATGAAACATACCCACCACGTCTCACCCCTAATAAAAATCACACAATAATAAATGGAGCTATGACCCGGGGACTATACGCACCCTGCTCCTCAAGCCAGGGGCTTCACCCACATCGTTCAACTTCCCATGATAGCATAGAGGGGGTATGCTTCACACACACACACACACACACACACACACACATATATATATATATATATATATATATATATATATATATATATATATATATATATATATATATATATATATATATATATATATATATCATACACATAAGATATACATACATCATCACATCATATAAAGCTATACCATCACACAAGGTATATGTATCACACTATTTACATACTCTTGTTACACTCTTAGGCGTAAGTGAAATAATATTGTTATTTAGTATATTTTACTCTCGATATACTATTCGTCAACAGCTCACATAACTTCCCCACTTTGTATACACTATACGATTTATCACTTGAAATTCACACCTCACTTCTATTTCTATGAATCATCTCTCAATTCAATTTACGTTGAGGGTATTCTCTATATTCGTATGCACATCAATCACATTTATTACTCTTCAATTATTAGCCTCGACACTAAGAGGATTTTCCACTAAATCAATACAATAACTCAATTTCTCACTCTTTCTAAATCAATCACTAAAACCCCAACATTTTCATTCAATCATTTATTAAGTTTATTCTCATTTCTGTAATGAGATGAAGAAATACGCACTTCATTTCATTTACTAACTAGCCCCAAATATCACCTCACACCTCTAAAGTCATTAGTCCCCTTAAATGATCACTTAATCTTCTATGATATATTAATTAGGAAGGTCCATAATTATAAACCCAAAGAAAAGGGGTATTAACTTAAATTTCCAAACATGAGCCAAAAACAGAGGCCCGGTCGACCGGTCCCCTAACCGCGGTCGACCGGTCCCCTAACCGCGGTCGACCGTGCTTTTCAATTTTGCCTATAAACGAAGATAGTATGCCCCTCCCCTGAGGCTCGGTCGACCGCCCCCAGGCCGCGGTCGACCGGTCTTACCATTAATTTCGGCCAAACTCCATTTTTAAGGAACTCCAACTTCTCAAAAACCTCAAAATAATTACATCCAACCACAAATCTTCCACCCTACCATATACCCAACATTATTACACATCAAATAACTCAACCCGACTAATTTACAACCTCAAATTCATCCTAAACACATCTAATGTAAGATTTAACACCAAATCTAGGTTTTAACATATTTATCCCAAATTTCAGAAATTTTGTAACAAATCATGAAATAAATGATACACAATAATTATTTAGCAAGTTTAATCACTTGCCTCGAATTTGTAGAGTCTGAATCTCCCTCGAAATCGTGTAGTTTCCGGAATTCCCAAGCTTTTCCCCCTCTTTCTCTTCTTCCTTTCTTCTTCTCTCTTTCTCTCTTTCTTTCTAGGGCTTTCTCTTTCTCTCAAATGAGATTTGTTTCTCCCATAGGTTTAATAAGCCTTATCTCCCAAGATGCACAACTTTAAATGATAATACACACTTTAAATGACTCGGTAAATTTAATTTGAGCCAAACGAACTTAAAATATTTCGAAACCCAAATAAGACCCAAGTACAGTCATTTCGACTATCTCGACACTTTTGGAGATAACCGCACCATCAGAATTGTCATCCGAATCACTTTCTAATATCTTCAAATTTTGACCTCAATGCCAATTTAATTAATCCCCAATTAAAATAATATTTATTTCTCCCAAAATAAATAAATTATTGTCCCAAAAAACTCGGGGTATTACAGTGTTCGTGCTAGTAGTTACGTAGGGAGAGTGCGTAGTGATTTTATGGATTTGTATTTGGAGTATTGGGGTGATAATTCTTTTAGTGTGGGTTTAATGGGGGCTCGAGATGTGATTGATGGAATTGGGAGTAGTACATCTCACACGGGGGGTCTTAGTGTGATTGATGAGGATTCGGAGTTTGGTACTTGGTATAATAAATCCACTAATGTTAATGCTTTTCAAAAAAACTGAGGTGGATCAATACTTGAAAGAACCTGTTTACTAAAGAAAAGAACATTTTAACATTTTGATGTGGTGGCAAACGTGCAGTGGTAAGCTTCCTACCTTGGCACAAATTGCACGTGATATTTTAGCTATCCTGAAAACTACAGTTGCCTCCGAGTTTGCCTTTAGTATTCGAGGTAGAGTTATTGATGAAACACATGCATCTTTGCTTCCCGAGATTGTTGAAGCTTTAATTACCACTGCGGATTGGATAGAATCACAAAAAATGTCAAGTAAGTAGTTATTTAATTTGTCGTTATTTTTATGTTTTTTCTTTTCTTCAAATATCTAAATCTTTATAATATTTGTTTCAGCTGTTCAAGAATCATAAGGTTGTTTCAGCGGTAGCATAAAGGAAGATAATCACTAAGTAAGTTCATTATTTTCTTTTAACATATGTTATCTTACAATATTTGTATTGATGCTTGAAGGATAAATGTCCATTATTTTCTTTTGTTTTTCAGGGTGGCTTTGAAGGAGAAAGTTGAAGTGAATATGTGGTTTTGTATTTTGATTTTGAACTTTTATCCAAGTCATGTTTGTAATTTTTGGATTTTGAATGTTGTTGGGTTTAATCTTGGGTTTATTTGTGATGGATGGTTTGTTTAATATTTGAATGGTGGACTTGTATCTTGGTGTTAGTTTGATTTTGAATGATGGACTTTTTATCTAAGAATAAATGTTGGACTTTTATCCTAGAAACAATTGCAAATTAAATTTATGAAATAAGAGATGAAAATAAAAATCGAATTTGGAAATATCATTATTTGGATTTGAAACTATCATTATGAAATAAGAGATGAAATAAAAAATGTTGCAAATTACGTGGTTGAAAAATGTAATTTTAACTTAAAATTATATATTTTTTAATGAAAATCATAATTAAACAAATAATTAAATATTCGGATCGGATTGGATAAACGGATCGGATTACCAAATTCTTAACAAATCGGATTCGGAACCCTAATAGATAATCGGATCGGATACGAATTCATTTAAAGTAAACGGATTCGGATTTGGATTTGGATTTGCATGATCCGGTCCGAATCCGATCCGTTTACAGGCCTATATGTATGTGTACAAGATGTGATATGTATATACATATATATATATATATATATATATATATATATATATATATAATAAAGTAGGGTGAATTAACCGAATGTGTGAATAGTAAATTATGTGCATCCGGGAGGACAGTTCGAGGATGCTATTTTTGTATATTTATATAAGAGTGATATATGTGGGAATTAAACAAATGTGCAAAAATAAAATTATAACTAGTGCAAAGTTACGTGAATCGGTTAACGAAAAGATTATAAATGAGAATTATAATGATATAGCTTATGTGATGGCTAAATGAGAATTGAAGCAAAGTAATAATACGTGTAACAAGGTTAGGCTAGAAGATTAGTATGTGGAACTAAGTTAAGTGGTGATACTAGTCAGACAGGGTAGCATAACTAGGGTGTTTAAAATACATGCGTTAGGTGCGCACTATAGATGAGGGGGGAAGATTATCTCATGAGAGTGTGACACCAGTTTGAATATGAACGATTGCATTGCATATTTATTATTGTATTGTAAACACTTGCAAAATATTTCCAAATCGTTTTTGTACTCTGACCCATATCAAAATATTTTCAAAACCTTTTAGGTGCTAAGCCACAGGGACGCCAGGCTTAGCTATCCTTCCGATTAGACGATGCTGCAACAGCTGTGGATGTCTACAGGGATTGATTAGACACTTCTATCTTTGATATAATATTTCTTAAGGTTTTATTTGGGGCATGTCTCCCAGTTAGACATTATTGTATGATTCAAACTTGATGCATTTCAGTTTCAATTGGATTGCTGTATATGTATTTACCGAGAGTTATTCGGTTAATTTATTTATGTCATCGTATTTAGTTATCATTTTCTAATTGTGGTGAATATGTATACTAGTTAGATGGAACATTTTGTTATATTGATTGAAAGTTTTATTAAGGAAAATTAATAATTTTTAAAATTTGACACCGGACTTAATCGGTTATTATTAATTAATTTGGTTTTCGATAGTGATGCTAGAATGAACCAGACTGGGGTTCCTACTTTATTTTAGTAAAGGAATGATCACCCATTATTAGAATAGGTAGGGTGTCACAGATGGTATCAGAGCATTCTGTTCTAGTGTCCTTAGGATTTGTACAAACTTACTGCGCTTTTAACATTACTTTTCTTTAATAGAGAGCGCTATGCTTAGGACTATTGATTCATATCACGATTTATGTTCTCCTACTATTGGGTATATTTAAAGTGAATCTTATATGAGTTCGATTTGGTTTTAGATTCTGAACAGGAGAGGATGACCAACTTGGTCCGTAGGGAGGGCCAGAGGAGTATAGGCTCAACCGGAGCCACCGACGATTCAGGGGATGATGATAACAACATATGTCACCACTATTGTTGCTCAGGAAGTTAATGTCGCGATGACTGCCATGGCACAACAGTTTTCCCAAGCACCGCGACAGTAGCCAGTGGTGTCAATTCAGATTCACCCAGTGCAGTCAGTATGGGAGAGAGTCAGATGGGCCTTTCAGAAGGGCTATTCGCTAGAATTTCAGAGAAATGCGGATGTTATAATAACTAACCATTAGAAGAAGGAAATCCAGAGGCATTTACGTATGATTGAGTGCAGTGACACTCAAAAACAAATCTTAGCGACTTTTAACCTCATAGGGGGAACGTTATAATGGTGGGAATCAGTCACCACATCTGAGGAGAGAGACACCTTAACTATCAGGGCATTTGGGGTGTGGTTCGATCACGAGTTCTTTCCATCTGATGTTCAGGTAGAGATAAGGCGGAAGTTTTTAGACTATCAAAGGAGGGTCGAATAGTGAGCGATTATGAGGAATAATTCACTCGTTTAGCGAACTTCCTGCCCGATGAGGTGGATATGGGGGAGAAAAGAGCCCTTCAGTTTGTTGATTGACTTGCGTGATGCATTTGCCAGCATCTATTAGGAAATTCGACATTGATGGATTATGTTGGTGTCATCAATGCCGTACTTTTACACTATGAAGATCATCACTTCCATGTGAAGAAATCCAAAAGATTTGGAGAGTCTAGCCCGTAGGGAAAGACTGGATATAACTGTGATAATGGGGCACCACAGGGGGATACCCAGTAGGGGGATCCGTTTAAGATATTTAAAATAGGGGTATTTCGACCGAGTGACGGTGGATTCAGGCAGGGCCATCAGGGTTAGCAGCATGTTCCATAGGTCCAGCGAGGCCAATGGAATAACATGGGTGGCCATTGGGGTCGAGGCCACCAGGGCCCGAGAGCAGGGTAGACCCCATATGGCCAACGGGGTCAGAGATAGGGGATTTTATGAGTATGTGTTTTCTATATGACGAGCAAGGACACATCCATCGAGCTTACCCGCAGTGAGCTAGGGGACAGGGGCAGGGTGCTCAGCAGGGGTAGCAGTTATTATACAAACGAAAGTATTACGTCTAAAAACCGGTTGAACAACCAGTCCCTTTGGCTGTTAAAGTTATGATTTTTATTTTTATCCTTGGGAAAATGGGATAGGTTATGTTTGACTAGGGTGCGTCACTGTATTTTGTTAACATTATATTCGTGTGTGAGACGGGTTTAGTGGATGTATCATTAGTACAACTACCACGTGTACAATTTTACCATTGGCAAGCGGGGATCTCTTTAGTCCCATCTGTAGGGGAGCGGGTGTAGACACTGGGACGATATGTTTTTGTAGATCTACTCATTTTAGAGAGTTATGACATTCGAGTATGATGTTATCTTGGCTATGGACTTGTTAGCGACGATTTGAGCGATGCTAGACTGCTTCAGTAAGGCTATATGTTCGTTATTCCATGAGAGGATGTGTTATTTTTGCAATGTCTCATCTTAAAAGAGGGTCGAGCATGAGTTTATATTATATTAAATAGGAGACTTTGGAGAGCATAATTGTCTTGTTGTATCCGATCCCAGTGCGTAGGGACTTTATTGATGTGATTAAGGGGATATCGGGATTACCACCGAGTTGAGAGATTGAACTCGTTATTGATTTAGCACTGGGAACAATGTGATAGTGCGAGCTCTGTAGTTTATGACTCCTTTAGAGATATGGGAGTTTATGATTAGACTTATATGTCTGGGGACATGATTCTGAGTGTCTCAGTTATATGCTTTGGGCCTACGAATCTCGATGATCGACAATTCTAGGTAGTAGTGTATTATGGGGGTTCCTTATTTGGATTTCTCTTGTGAGACATCCCACGCAGGGACCCCAGTGTTTTGTAGGTGTTGAGAGATATGTTGGGCGCTAGGGCATGGGTTTATTACTTTAGTTGTTACACGTGTATGTCGATACCACTTTGAGCCGAGAGCTATTATTACGATTTAAGTCCAGTGGAGCCAAGTAGTGTTGTGTAAAAAGCACTAGGGAATGTTAACACCACTAATTAATAGGTGGGGCAATCCCGAGTATAATTAAGTCGCGAGTAGTAGGGTAGTCGATTATACCCTTATTGTATATCCATGCCGAGCCTGCATGGGCAAGTTTGATATATATGAGTTGCGTCAGTGATATTGTGCAAGATGCACAAGTTATAGGCTGTATGGGCACCCTAGTTAGTTTGAGTTTCAGTATCATCTGGGATTAGAGGACGTGTAAATAAAGGTGTTAAACCGTGTGCCTATAGAGTAGTTAGAAATAGAGTTAGAATAACAAGATGGATTGAATGTTATTAGAGGAGGAAGATAGTCCCGATATATACAGCAAGGAGAACTACCACACCCGGAATGGGTTAAAAGACTGTGAACACAGGCACAGGATCACTCTTGCCAAGGGTGGATCCAACAATTTTGGAGAGTAGAGCGGAGTCGTACTCAGTCAAGTTCTGAGGGTGGTTTGCGCATAAATAGGATGTCAATTTTACCAGACGAGAAAGACTCTGGAAGTGCACAGTTTTGGAGCAGATGCATGGGTCATGATTTTTGGTATACCCCAAGAAGAGGAGTAAGATGTAACAAGTAATGTAGAATGCATAATATGCGGGTCAGTGTGGAACGAGACATAAAGAAGTTTGTCTCCAGGAGCACCACTTATTTGATGAAAAAAAAGAGTTGATTCGAGGCGATCAACTAAAGTTTTGCTATAATTATTGATTCTAGTGACGGAATGGATGAATAAACTGATGGAGTTCATTGTTGGGTTACCAACGTCACAGAAGGTTAAAATTTTCTTGGGGTTTTTTAAGATCGATTGATCAAAATAGAGCAATTATTATTGATTTGGGTGAATTACATGTTCGAAAAGTGTGCCCAATATTTCATTGAATAAAAGGATAAATCGGCACGAGGTGCCACCCAACATTGTTGTGGATCAATATGAGATTCTTGGGTTCCACCTATGATAGTAATTATTAAGAGGTAATGGGGATGAAGTTGCATTTTAACAAGACGTATCTCCCGTAGACTAATGGTTAGACCGAATAGGTGACTAAGATGTTGGAGGATATGCGAGGGATGCATATTTTGGATATTTAGGGTAATTGGGATGAGTAACTTCTGTTGGTAGAGTTACGTGTAATAACTCGTACTAGTTTATCATTGGCGTGGAGACTTTTGAGGCTCAGTACATGAGACTTTATTGTCCACCTTCTGATTGATAATAGGTGGGGGATAATAAAGTTCTCGGGCCAAGCATGATTCAGGGTCCGTCGGTAAGGATTGATTTAATCTGGAGTTATTTTCATGTAGTTCAGAGGCGTCATAAGAGTTATTTCATTGCGAACCAAAGGTTTTGAAATTTGACATGAGTGGTTAGGTGCTACTATGGGTGTCCTCCCATGAAGGGAGTTATGTGGCTTGGAAAGATAGGGAGGTCGGCACTTAGAGATGTGGGGCCTTTCCTCAGTATTAAGATGATAGAGCTAGTGGGGTATAAGCTCGTCGTACTGGAGCATTTACAACAGGTTCATGATGTGTTTCGTCTGTCGTCATCAAGGAAAGACCCTAGGAATGACGTTGTATATCAGCATAAAATTATTTGAAGAGTCTGGTCGGTAGTTTTGGGCCGTAGTGAGTAGGCCTTCAGTCAAGATAGTACCATTCATATACGTAGTTGTGAGTTGATTCGAAACGTGAGAATGTCATGTTGGAAGAGTATCTGGAGTTCTTAGTACTAGTTATATCTGAATTTCGGGGATGAAATTTCTTTGTAAGGTGAGTATGTAACACCCCATATTTTTGAGAAATTTTTTAAATTAAACGTGTGCTCGTAATTTAATTGATTTGAGAAACAAAGTGAATTGAATAAATGTTAATTAGCGAATATTGGATTAATATTTATGTGGTATTATATTTACTTTTGCAATGATTAAATGAAAACGTGTTATTTTTCATTACGTCGTAAGTGAGTAAAATCGACGGGTTGACGATATCTCATCCGGAATGTGTGTGTGGGGTCGTGTTGGGAATGAAATGGGAAATGTATGTTGGGTGACTAAGATGGTGATTTTAAGTGCACTAATGATCCGAAAATAGGTTGAGGTTGTCAGAATTATATACCCGGGGTTTGTAATCTGGTTATGGGGACTTTTTAGACTAAATAGGACCCTTATAGGGGCATTCGGATCATTTTACAATTAACCCTCAGCATAATTTCGGAATTTGTGATATAATTAGGGAAGGTGTATGGAGTGGGCAACCATTCCACCATTATAAAAGACATATACTTGAGAGAGAGAGAGAGGATAGAAAGAAGCTAGAGCTTAAGAGGAAGCCAAGAAAATTAATCCCGGAAAGAATTCGATCAATCTTTGGGCGTAGAACCAACACGTAAAGAGGACCCTAAGAATAAAATCATAATTCTTTAAGATTAAAGGCAAGTGTTTAAAATTGCTTTGATACTTTGTGCTATGTCAATAATTCATATTATGGTCGGTGTAATATATGGATTTTTGGTTGAGACTCACATGATAAAAAGAGGATTTTCGGGAATGACTTTATAGAAGTTGATTTAATTATAATCCCATGTGAAATTTGAGACTGATTTAGATATAAAAGATGGAATCTTGAATAAAATCTGAGATTGATTCATAGAGAAGACGTAATCTTGAATGGTTCTTGGGAGTATTTAAGTATATTAAAATTTAATTAAGAAAGTGATTGATTTTTTAACGTTTAGGTCAAATCCCGTGGATCAGTATGTTATCGGATGAATTGGGATGTAAAAGTGTGTATCTTTACATTTAGAATTGATGTGATGATGTTAGAATGGGCTTGGATGAAGATTAGTGTCCATATAGTGTGTAGAAAATTAGGGAAATACTTCTTACACGTAACAGCCCCGCCCAGGTCAGGACCAAGGGGCGAACTGGTTCAGCCAGAGGGCAAACCAATTTGGGCCACCTGTTCAGACTAGGTTGGTTATTTTGGTTCCTTTGTGAATCAGTTGGAGTTTGAATTAATTAAAGGAGTTCATAAATAGGATTTAGGAATTTTAGAAAATATATGGGACATTATAGTACCTTGGGATAATCAGGAATAAAATTCGAGGTTTAGAAATATGGGTGTTTAGGATGAACGACGCTAAAAACTTAATTAATCAAATCGGTTTGGGATTCCGAACAAAATTAGGATACAAGATAGAGTAGAATAGCTTAGCGCCCAAATTAATAATAATATTTATGAATTAACTATAAGTAAGTGACTACTTATGTATTCGAGAATCGAGTTTCGGGGACTTTTTAGAATAAATAGAACCCGTATACGGGCATTCGAGTCATTTTATAATTAACCTTAGGCATAATTTTGGGATTTGTGATATAATTAGGGAAAGTGGATGGAGTTGGCAACCATTTCACCATTCCAAAAGACCTGTACTTGAGAGAGAGGGGAAAAGAGAAGGTAGAGATCAAGAGGATGCCAAGAAAGTCAATCCGGGAGAGAATTGGATCATTTTCGGGCGTAGAACTAACTCGTAGAGAGGATCCTCAGAAGAAAATTAAAATTCTCTACGATTAAAGGCAAGTGTTTAAACTTGCTTTGATACTTTATGCTACGTTAATAATTCATATTATGGTTGGTGTAAATTATGGATTTTTTGGTGGGATTCACATGATAATAATGGACTGCTAGGGAATGACTTTATAGAAGTTGTTTTAATTATAATCCCATATGAAATCTGAGATTGATTTAGCTATAAAATATGGAATCTTGAACAAAATTTGAGATTCATTCATAGAGAAGATGTAATATTGAATAGTTTTAGGGAGAATTTAAAGAATATTGAACTTTAATTAAGAAAGTGATTAATTTCTTGTTGTTTATGTTGAATCTCGTGGATTAATATGTTATCGGATGAATTGGGACATAAAAGTGTGTATCTTTATGTTTAGAATTGATGGAATGATGTTAGGATGGGTTTAGATGAAGATCGGTGTACATATAGTGTATTGAGAATTAGGGAATTTTGTCATACACGTAAAAGCTCCGCCTAGGCCAGAACCACAAGGCAAACCGGTTCGGGCCACCTGTTCAGTCCAGGTTGGTTATTTTGGTTCCTTCGAGAATTAGTTGAGGTCTGGATTAATTTAGGGAGATCGGAAATGGGATTTAAGACTTCTGAAAAATATGTGGAACATTATAGTACCTTGGGTTAGTCGGGAATAAAATCCTGAGTTTAGAAATATGGGTGTTTAGGATAGACAACACTCAAAATTTAATTAATGAAATCGGTTTGGATTTCAGATAGATTTGGGATATGGGCTGAGTAGATTAGCTTGGTGTCCAAATTAATTATAATATTTGTATGTGAATTATAAGTAAATGACTACCTATGTATTCGTGATTTGGGTTTCGATGACATTTTTATACTAAATTGGACTTGTATAGGGGCATTCAGATCATTTTGCAATTAACCCCAAGCATAATTTTTGGATTTGTGATATGATTAGAGAAGGTGGATGGAGTGGGAACTATTCCACTATTCTAAAAGACCTAAACTTGAGAAAGAGGATAAAAGAGAAGTTAGAGCTCAGGAGGAAGCCAAGAAATTCAATCCGGGAGAGAATTAGATCAATTTTTTAGCATATAACCAACATGTAAAGAGGATCCTAAGGAGAAAGTCAAAATTATCTATGAATAAAGGCAAGTGTTTAAACTTGCTTTTGACGTAGCCCGATCAAGAAGGAATTTAAGATAAGTGTATGCATCCGTTATTTGATCAGAAGCATCTGCGCCGAACAAGTCTGTTAATTCTTCATCTGTCATGTCCAAATAACCAGCTTTAAATAGATTGTTATAGCGTTTGAACAGGTCAGAACCAGTGGAAGAAATTTGTTCCATCTTGGCAATAAAGGGTAGAATTCCAAGGGATGGAATGCCTTTATATATTTAAGCCTTTACATCCGTACGTAATGAATGTGACAGTTGATTGTGATAACTACGTGTGGCAAGACTTTTGGTGAGGTGACCCTTCATTGGTATTGATGGTCGGCATTCTTTATGTTGGTCAGCATTCTCTATATTGGTTAGCATGCCTGCCGAGCTACTATTTTCTAATTAGAGTTTTAGCCACATAAGAGGACAAATTTTCACTTGTGATTGGTCCACGTAGATGGATATTTTTCATATCAACAGAAGCCCCCAATGTTCTATGCTTGATGTTTACATGAAAGTATGGAGCATTCGATTCTGAAGGTAGCTTGGAGTGTTCCCATGAGGCTGCCGAAAAAGCAAGAAAAAAAGCTGATGAAACTCTAACTGTGGCTACATTGAGTGTAGGGCAAAGGCTGCTGAAGAGAAAGTAGCTAAACTGTGTGCTGACCTTACTGTTGAGAAGGTTAAAAGAAAGAAATCGCGAGAAGCATCCTTTAATAAAGGCTGGGTTAAAGCTATCTCTGCTACTTTTGCCCAAATAGCGTATGCTAAGAAGAAATTCTTCAAAGAAGGTTGGTCGGTAGCTTTGAGGGAAGTTGGTACTACTGAAGACTCAGAGTTATTTCTGAGGCACAATCCAGGATCCCCTCCCAACATTAATGATGAAATTGATGATAATGCAGGTTTTGGGGAATCTTATATGTCCATTGAGTCAATTGCTCCTCCAACCGAGCAAGACAAAACTCCCATTAACTCAACTGCCCCTTCTGCCAACCAAAAGATAAACCCTGAGGTAGAGAAGGATTGAAAGTATTATCCTAGATGATGACAAACTAGAAAGAACTACGCAGATCGGTTCAATACTGAATCCAATCCTTAAACAAGAATTGATTTTATTTTTGAGGCAACATAGAGATGTATTTTCTTGGAGCCATAAGGATATGCCTGGGATTGATCCCAACTTCCTTTGTCATGAGCTCAATATCAATAAGGATGCCAAGTCGATCAAGTAGAGAGCCAAGATGCTCTGATAGAAAGCAATAAGATATGTGTTAGACAAAGGAGTTTTATATAAAAGGGGGTTGACAATCTCCTTGTTGCGTTGTGTTCATCCAATGGAAGTGGAAGAATTTATCAAAGAAGTGCATGAAGGTTCTTGTGGAGCTCACTCAGCTGGTCGGTCTCTGCTCCAGGGAATCAGCGCTCAGGGATACTACTAGTCGACTATGAGGGTAGACTGTACAACCTTTGCAAGGAACTGTAAAAAAATGCCATAAGTTCTCTGCAATCTATAAAACGCCCAATGCTGCTCTCACACCCATAACTTCACCTTGGTCATTCGCTATTTGGGAAATTAACTTGGTCAGCCCACTGCCAATCACTAAGGGCAGGTTTAAATATTTGGTCATTTTCCCTTACCTAGAATTGATCAATTGGTGGACGCTACGTAGGGGTGGCAATTTTTTACACGACACGATAACTCGACACAAACTCAACATGAAATTAATAGGTTAGGGCCAATGATTTCTTGACACGAACTCGAATATGACACGACCCGCCAACACAAATAATAAACGGGTTGGGTTAGTGTTAAACAATTATAACTCGAAAATGACACGAATTGACCCAATTTAACTCATATTTTATGGAGAATATATTCAGTAATTTATATATCTTGTTAGATAATGTATAAAATTCATGGAAAATTAGACGATAATTTATTTGTATGTTATAAGAAGTTGAAATTAAATAAATGTTAAGCTATTGTAGGGCTATGAATGGTATGGTTGGTTAAGAGAGAAGAAAAAATTGGTTTAATGTTTTACTCAATGGATTATGAGGGACCCGAACACGACACCATAATAAACAAGTCGATTTAGTGGTTGCTCATCTGACATGATTAGTTAAATGGGTTGGGTTAGGGTTGACTAATATTTTACATAAACTCGATATGATACAACCCGAACACGACAGGATGCACACGAATTGCCACCCCTAATGCTACGTCAGGACATGAGCTTTTAAGCTTCATGGATACCTATTCTGGGTACAATCAGATTAAAATGAAACCTGATCACAGGAAAAGTACAACCTTCATCACCAACTAAGGAACTTATTGCTACAATGTAATGCCCTTTGGGCTAAAAAATGCAGGAGAAATGTATCAAAGGTTAGTGAACAAGGTCTTTAAAGAGCATATAGGCAAAAACATGGAGGTTTATGTGGATGATATGTTAACAAAAAATAAGAAAGCCTCAAATCATATCAGCGATCTCAAGAAGGCGTTCGATCAGTTGAAAAAGCATCCAATGAAGCTAAATCCGATCAAGTGTGTGTTTGAAGTCCAAGAAGGAATGTTCCTCGGTTTTATAGTCAACCAAAGGGTTCATTGTTCCTTGAATAAGATTGAGAACGTCGATTAAACACACTTTCCCATAGACAACCGCCAATATGTTGATGTAAAAAAATGGATTTGATCCAATTTTATAATCACAGATAAAATAGATAATTGCAATTCTAAATAAAAGAGAGACACAAGTTTTTTAAAGTGGTTCAGCTATTTAAGAAAGCCTAAGTCCATTGTTGTAGTATTGATTTAAGAGGTTACAGAGAACTAGGTATTCTTATCAATAAGAATATCCTAGAATCCATCCTACCTTGCCCTTGATGAAAGGGATACAATGTATTTATAGTGACCCGGAGGTCAAGGGTTGGAATTCCAAGGGATGGAATGCTTTATATATTTAAGCATTTATATCTGTACATAATGAATGTGACATTGGATTATGCTAACTACGTGTGATAAGACTTTTGGTGAGGTGACCCTTCATTAGAATTGATGGACGACATTCTTTGTGTTGGTTGGCATTCTCTATGTTGGTCGGTATGCTTGCCGAGCTACTATTTGCTGATTAGAATTTTGGTCACGTAAGAGGACAAGCGTTCACTTTTAATTGGTCCACGTAGACGAATATTTTTTGGTATTAACACTTGCTTTAATTCTTTATGCTATGTCAACAATTCATATTATGGTTGGTGTAAAATGTGGATTTTTGGGTGGGATTCACATGATAAAAATGGAATTTTTGGGAATGAATATATAAAAGTTGATTTAATTATAATCCCATATGAAATGTGAGATTGATTTAGATATAAAATATGGAATATTAAGTAAAATCTGAGATTGATTCATATAGAAGATGTAATATTGAATGTTTCTTGGGAGAATTTAAAGAATCTTGAAATTGAATAAGAAAGTGATTGATTTCTTGTTGTTTATGTCGAATCCCATGGATCAATATGTTATTCGATGAATTGGGATATAAAAGTGTGTATCTTTACGTTTAGAATTGAAAAGATGATGTTAGGATGGGCTTCGATAAAGATTAGAGTCCATATAGTGTATAGAGAATTGAGGAAATTCATCATACACATAACAACCCCGACCAGTCCAGAACCACGGGTGAATCGATTCGGTCAGGGGGCGAACCAGTTCGGCCACCTATTCAGCCCAGGTGGGTTATTTTGGTTCCTTCGAGAATCGATTGGGGGTTGAATTAATTTAGGGAGTTTGTAAATGGCATTTAAGACTTTTTTTTTAAATATATGGGACATTATAGTTCCTCTAGTTAGTTGGGAATAAAATTCGGGGCTTGAAAATATAGGTGTTTAGGATTAACGACACTCAAAAATTAATTAATGAAATTAGTTTGGGATTCCGGATAGAATTGGGAAATGGGATGGAGTAAAATAGCTTAATGTCCAAATTAATAATAATAATTGTGAATTAACTACAGATAAGTGACTACTTATCTATTCGGGAGTCGGGTTTTCGGGACTTTTTAGACTAAATAAGACCTGTATAAGGGCATTCGGGTCATTTTGCAATTAACCCTAAATATAATTTCGTGATTTGTGATATAATTAGGAAAGGTGGATGGAATGGGCAACCATTCCACCATTAAAAAAGACGTAGACTTGAGAAAGAGGAGGAAAGAGAAGGCAAAGCTCAAGAAGAAGCCAAGAAAGTCAATCCGGGAGAGCATTGGATAAATTTCTTCGCGTAAAACCAACATATAAAGAGGATCCTAAGAAGAAAATCAGAACTCTTTACGATTAAAGGCAAGTTTTTAAACTTGCTTTGATAGTTTATACTATGTCAATAATTCATATTATAGTTGGTATAAAATATGGATTTTTGGGTGGGATTCACATAATAAAAATGGGATTTTTGGGAGTGACTTTATAGAAGTTGATTTAATTATAATCCCATATGATATTTGAGATTGATTTAGATATAAAATATGGGATCTTAAATAAAATTTGAGATTGATTCATAGAGAAGATGTAATCTTGAATGGTTCTTAGGAGATTTTAAATAATCTTGAAATTTAATTGAGAAAGTGATTGATTTCTTGTTGTTTATATCGAATCCCATGGATCAATATGTTATCAAATGAATTGGGACGTAAAAGTGTGTATCTTTCCGTTTAGAATTAATGGGATGATGTTAGGATAGGTTTGGATGCAGATTGGTTCCCATATAGTGTATAATGAATTGGGGAAAATTCATCATACATGTAACAGCCCCGCCTAGGCCAGAACCAGGGGGCGAACAGGTTCGGCTAGGGGGTGAATCGGTTAGGGCCACTTATTCAATCTTGGTTGGTTATTTTGGTTCCTTCGTGAATCAATGGAGGTCCGTATTAATTTAAGGAGTTTGTAACTGGGATTTAAGACTTATGGAAAATATGTGGCACATTATAGTACCTTAGGTTAGTCAGGAATAAAATCCAAGGTTTGAAAATATGGGTGTTTAGGATGAACGACACTCGAAAATTAACTAATGAAATCATTTTAGGATTGGGGATATAATTTAGATACGGGTTGGAGTAGAATAGCTTAGTCTTTGAATTAATAATAATATTTGTGAATTAATTGTAAGTAAGTGACTACTTATGTATTCGAGAGTCGGGATTTGACTAAGAAATTATGGGCTAGTGCTATGAGTGACTTATGCACGTTTAACCGGTTATATATATATATATATATATATATTGAGAGAGATAGTATATCTATATACGGATATATCTGTGTGGTTGATATATGTGAAATATTCATACTTTATGGATGCTACCGTTGGAGGTTACACGTAGTGGACGATCCACCATAGCGTTGACCAACGAGTGTTGGATCGGTTCCCCAAGTCATAGGACTGTTGGATGACTACTATGTGTGAGTTTAGAGTCTAGTGGCGTAATGTCGTATGGTTATTACTCCCGGATGTATGTCTATAACCACCTCTGATTATGTGTTTAAATTTGGGTTCGGTGGAAAGATTCCAGCCTGGTGGCCCAGAAGTCATACGTAATGTACCTGGAGCCTGATAGCATGCTAGAGAATGCGTTTGCGAGGTAAGCTTTGGGGATGCGGTTATATGTATATAACGAGTGATATATATGTATATGTACGAGATGTGATATGTATGTACGTATATATGTGTTTTAAATATATAGGGGTGAATTAACTGAATATGTGAATAGTAAATTATATGCATCCGGGAGGACAACTCGGGGATGCTATGTTTATATACTTATATAAGAGTGATATATGTATATATGCAAGTTAAACGATTGTGTGAACATTGAAATTATAACTAGTGCAAAGTTATGTGAAACGGTTAACGAAAAGATTATAATGATATAACTTATGTGATAGCTAAATGAGAATTGAAGAAAAAGTAATAATATGTGTAGAACGGTTGGGCTAGAAGATTAGTCTGTGTAATTAAGTTAAGTGGTGGTACTAGTCAGGCAAGGTCGCATAACTAGGGTTTTTAAAATACATGCGTTAGGGGCGCACTGTAGATGAAAGACGAGGATTATCTCATTGGAGTGCAATACCAGTTTACATATGAACGATTACATTGCATATTAGTATTATATTTTAAACACTTGAAAAATATTTTCAAATGGTTTTTGGGCTCTGACCCATATTAAAATCTTTTCAAAACCTTTTAGGTGCTTAGTTATAGGGAGCTTAGGCTTTGCTATTCTTCTGGTCAGACAATGCTGCGGTAACTGTGGATGCCTGCAGGGATTGATTAAATGATTTTTCCTTTGTGATCTAGATAGGATGTTTCTTTAGATTTTATTTCATGCATGTCGCCCAGTTGGACAATATCGTATGATTCAGACTTGATGCATTTCGGTTTCAGTTGGATTACTGTATTTGTATTTACCGTTTATTAATTTATTTATTTCCTTGTGTTCAGTATTCATTTGATAGTTGTGTTGAATGTGTATACTATTTAGATGGAACAGTTTATTATACTTATTAGAAGTTTTATTAAGGAAAGTTAATAAGTTTTTAAAATTTGGCAGTAGGCTTAATAGGTTATTAGTAATTAATTTGATTTTCGACAATGATGCAAAGAAATAACCAGACTGAGATTCTTGTTTTGTTTTAGTAAAGGATTGATCACCCTTTATTCGAATATGCGGGGTGCCACATATATTAATTTGAAAAACGTGATAAGTTTGCTAGGAATATCGATTGCCAAACACTAATTTTTAATTTTTAATTATTTAACCAAATGAGAAATTAATCCAATTTTAACTAAGCACTAATTAAACCAATGTTGTGTAAACAATGCCATGATGTACTGGGAAAACCCCCAATTGAAAAAAACTTGGACGACCTAGTGTACTCAAATTCATTATGATATAAGATTTATACAATAGTGACAACATAATTCTCCACTTGACTCGACGCCTTCAAGTCTTGGTCTATTCTTCACTACTTGAACCTTCTTCACAATCATACTTGAGGAATCCACTTATGGTCACCACAACGTGTACGCCTCACTTATCTCGATGTCAGCCGCTCTTGGCTAGCAAACCATTACCGTAAAAATATAAAATTCATTTTGCCACATGCAACATTAAATGAAGAGTAAACTTTATATTGGTTAAAGAAACTCGAGATCTCAAACTACCATGTTATAATGATTCTTGCATCGAAACATAAGGTGTAAACTAGGGTTACAAGAGGCTTTAGCTTATGTAAAGAAAATTGATTTTGGAACCCTTCTCTTAAAAATAACTTGGTTATGCCTTTAATTTATAGAAAAATAGTAAAAGACAGAAACACGAATCCCAAGGCAATTCGTTCGAACGAAAACTCAAACTTGTTCGAACAACTTTGTTATCTCATTCAAACATAAACGTAGTCGTTCGAATGACATCCAATTTTCGTTTGAATGAGAATCAAATGAGCTTCCCATAAAAACTTTCTGCCAAGCAAAGACATCTCGATCGATAATTGATTGAAGCTCTTTTGAATGAGAAGACTAAACTCGTTTAAACAACACCAAAAGTTCATCCGAACGAAATTTAAAACTAATAAAATTTCTTTAAAAATTACTTTTTAAAAAATCACCTCAACAAAAACTTAAATACCCAAACACGAAATTTAGGGATCAATATAATACACTTTTCATACTTTTCTTGAGATCCCATGGATGTCGACCAAACTCAACACGAAAGTTGATGTTGTAATACCCCATAATTGAGTAGTAATTATTAAATAATTAAATATTAAATTTGGAGGAATTTTATTTAAAGTATGAAAGTTATTATAATTATATAATTTATTTGATGAATTATGAACTTTATTTGGTGAATTAATATATTGTTTGGGCCTAAACGTAAATAAATAAAAGAATGGGCTTTAATTGTATCATTGTAACTTTGTGGAGTACTATAACTCTGTCAACCTAAGATCTTGAGCAATAAAAAATAAACTCTAGTACCTCGTGGACATTGTCGCGTCGTCGAACCACGTACATCTTGTATGTTGTGTGTGTGATCTCATTATTTATTGTCATTATTATTCTTACTTGACTTGTGCGCGTAAAATATCATCACCTGTAGTAAATTAATTGGTGTCGTCTATGAGAACAATTTGAGTTCTTTGCCATTAGCCAATTTTTTGAGATGACTCACTCACCCATCCAATATCACCAAAATCTCGATAACTAGGAGGGTCATCCCAGTATAGTCACAAATACTAGGAGTGTCACCATTTGGACTATGACATTCATGATGAGCAGGAAGGCACTGGGACATCTCTTTTATCCTAGAGGGTCAGATCTGAGATTGACGACTATTACCAATCTTATGATGCAAACAATCATCCTCAAGAGGAGAGGACGACTGATAGTGATGAACCCCAATGATCAAACCAGATCTCAAGACTTATTGATAATTACGAGAGGTGCCTTAGAGATGATAAGGCCACCACTAAATATCAATAGGAATAAAAGGTGTCACTCAACTATACCTGGATAGGCTAGAAATAGAGTCCTAAAAAGAAAAGTGTAAGCGTCCCCACATGTCTTGAACTCCCAGTCCTAAGGTTAGAATATATCACAGTCGAGGAAGGAGTGCCCCGCGATGTAAGGAAGATTCTACTCATGATAAGTTACATGGAAGGAGACCCCTCTCCAATGAAAGACGAGGAAAGAAAGCGCTCTGTGATTTCATTATGAGAGATGTGGATATGCACCCGTCTCATCAGGGAGCACGTACGACTAAAGAGATCGTTAGATGATCCATAGTGCGCCAAATGAAATCACCATTCAATCGGTCCATAGAGGAATTTAAACCTCCTAGAAAGTTCGTTGCTCCATAATTCAAAATCTATGATGGGGAGATGGACTTACTGATCATGTGAAATAGTATCGCCCAATGATGATACTATGGAACACCAATAAGGGTCTAATATGCCAAATATTTCCCTCTACTCATGGAGATATTGCTCAGAAGTGGTTCAAAAGGTTTCCACATAAGTCGATCACGTGCTTTAAATAGATCGACAAGGCCTTTACGGCCAGGTTTATTGCAAGTAGCACCCATCCTAAGTGGATGGAATCACTTCTTACCATGAAAAACAAGCCTCAAAAGACACTTCATGAGTACACTAGAAGGTACCAGTAGGTGTATAATTAAGTGGTAGATTGCACTGAGTAGGTTATGATAGCTTCCTTCAAGATATGGCTATCGAGTAGCTCCATGCTTCACCAGTCGCTCACCAAAAGGGAAGCCATCACAATTAACAACCTCATAGCGAGGATTAAAAAGTACGCTAAGGTTGAATACACAGTGTCTAGAAGTTGTCAAGAATGTGATCGCCAAAATAGTTTAAGAACGAGGACAAAGAAGGAACGAGTAATAAATGAGAGAAAAAAATATAATGGAAGGCAAAGTGGGACCGAAAAGAAAAATCTTGAGAAGGAATTCAAGGCTATCAATAAGGTATTTTCTGAACAGATCTATAAGATCTTTTATAAGATCAGAGGTCGATAATAATTCAAGTGCTCTAAAAGATGATAAGACATCCAATGAAGAGGAAGACAACACTAATGTGTGCATACCATGAGGATCACGACCACAAGACAGAATATTATAAGGATCCAAAATTTCATCTTGAGGAACTGCCCTAGGTCGGTCACCTTAATGAGTTTATTTATAAGAAAGAGGTTCAAGCACAATCAGTTTGCGGCCAGAGGATATACAGTATACTGTACGAAGACTTGGGTCCATCGTTTGAAAAAATTCATAGTGCCTCAAATTTAAGTCAAATAAAAGGGGATCATCTCATAATGGAGATCAAAAAGATCAAAGTAGTAATTGAGGCCTTCCAGATTAACCTATCTAAGCCCATTGTAAACAAATATCGGCGACCAAAGGATATTAATTATTACAAGCATATAATGTTCACCCATGACAATTTGGTCAGGCCAAGGACTCCTCATCATGATGACCTAGTAATTACTCTCAAAATTACCAACTGGGACGTGGATAAGATAGTGGTGGATCAAGGGAGTTCCTCCGAGGTGATATACCTCAAAATATTAAATAAATTAAATATAAAGGTAGAAGACCTACAAGAAGATATTGTGCTCACAGTTCGTTTTGCAGGAAGGGTGACCTAGCCCCTATAGAAGGTTGATATCCCAATCGGAGCAAGAGAGATCTCCAGGCTCATAGAGTTCCTCGTAGTGGGCATAGATTCCTCTTATAATGTTATACTTAGTAGAGGGTGATTGCATGCAATGAGGGCAGTAGATTCTTAATGATGCACTAAGAATAGGATAATGGATTTCAGGGGAAATTAGGGCCTAACTCACTACACCAAAAGCAACAATCTGGCATGGTTTAAACCTGTGCCAGATCAAATCTGGCACGATTTTGAACTGTGCCAGAATCAGGTGTTCCAAAATGACCATTTTTTCTTGCACGGTTTAAAAGTGTGCCAGATTTGGCTAAACATGAACACTTCTGGCACACTTTTAAACTGTGCCGGAATTTAATATTTCTGGCACACTTTTGGCACAGTTATAATTGTGCCAGATTGAGTACATTTTGGTACACCTTTGACATAGTTCAAAACCGTGCCAAAATTTGATACACTTTTGGCACGGTTTTGAACTGTGCCAAATTTTTGGATTAAAGAAAAAAAATTATTTAAAAGCAAGAAAATTCACAAATCGCGAATCTTGCACGTTGTTGATAAACTAATGTACATACAAACTTCAAAATATTACAAGTCTTAATAGTTCACAGACCAAAAAAATTGGGCAAAATTTCCTCTATTTTTTGGACATTCTAAAACCTGCGTAATGTAAAGCCCGCACGAACATAAAAGTTAACAATAAAACTACAAAAGCCCGCACGGCCATAATAAAAAAAGTAGAATCCTGAATATTAACGACATTAAATAAATAATCCCCTTGTTGTAAACCATTGACTTTTCCGTGTGTTCCATGTGGATAAAAGCTAACGGTGAAATGTTATCCTGCAAAAAAATAGGGTACAAAAAAGAGATGATATTAGTAAGCAAATAATTTTAAAAAAATATTATTCAAGCTGAAAAATTGTATATATGAGTTACAATTATTATTATATTCTCAAACCGGAAGTCTTGTGACTAAGTGGTTAGCTCCTACGAGTTACATTAGTCACATGTCAGATGTTAGTGCCTCTTACGGAGCCGTTTGAGGACTGCTTTGAATTTTTGCCCTCAAACATCATGTTTTTAAGCATAATCTAAATATTTACAAATTATCATCATATTCTCAAATTGGGAGACCCATGACTATGTGGTCAGTTGCTATAAGTTACATTGGTTCTATGCGAGGTGTTTATGCCTCTTACGGGGCCGTTTGGGGGCTAGTTTGGATTTTCAACCTTTAACGACTTGCTTTTAAGCCTAATCTAGATATTTTCAAATTATCACCATATTCTCAAATAAAGAGACCCGTGACTACGCAGGCATCTCCTACAATTACAGTAGTCCCGTGCGAGGTGTTAGTGCCTCTTACGGGGCCGTTTGAGGATTGGTTTGAGTTTTCACTCTCAAATGGCATGTTTTTCAGCATAATCTAAATATTTTCAAATTATCATCATAATTTCAATTCGGGAGACTCGTGACTACACAATCAGTTCTTACAAGTTACATTGGTCCCGTGCGAAGTGTTCATGCCTCTTACGGGGTCATTTGGGGGCTAGTTTGGGTGTTCACCCTTTAACGGTTTGTTTTTAAGCCTAATCTAGATATTTTTTAAATTATCGTCATATTCTCAATCCAGGAGACCTGTGACAGTTCCTACAAGTTACATTAGTCTTGTGCGAGTTGTTAGTGCCTCTTACGGGACCGTTTGATGGTTTGTTTAAGTTTTCACCCTCTAACGGCATGTTTTTAAGATTAATCTAGATATTTTTAAATTATCATCATATTCACAAATCGAGACTCGTGACTATGCAGTTAGTTCATACAAGTTACATTAGTCATATGCGAGGTGTCCATGCTTCTTACGGGGCTGTTTGGGAGTTGGTTTGGGTTTTCACCTTTTTAACGACTTATTTTTAAGCTTACTCCAGATGTTTTCAAATTATCATCATATTCTCAAATCGGGAGACCCGTGACTAAGCGATCAGTTCCTACGAGTTACATTGGTACCGTGCGAGGTGTTAGTGCTTCCTACGGAGCCGTTTGGGGGTTATTTTAGGATTGCACCCTCTGACGACACGTTTTTAATCCAAATTCATGATAATTTTAAATTATCATCATATTCTCAAACCGAAAGTCCCGTGACTACGCGATCAGCTCCTACGAGTTACATTAGTCCCGTGCGAGGTGTTCGTGCCTCTTATGGGACCGTTTGAGTTTTCACCCTCTAACGGCATGTTTTTAAGCTTACTCTAAATAGGCAACTATTAGAATAATGATGACACAAATAACATTGTATAGTTGAAAATTTGAACTATCTAAGTGGTTCAAACAAAGGGGAGTGGCGTCAAGAGAGAATATAATTAATGAATAATTTGCAAATAATTATTATATATATATAAGTGTACTATTTTTAACACATTGAATCCATGTAATCTTGAGAGGCATTAAAGCCATGTCAATAACAATAGATTGTTTACATGCTTTAGCATATATACAAATTAATAGTTAAAGACGGATTTTGGTTATATATGTAACACATATATGAAAACTTTGATATTGAGAGATATGAGGTATTGTTAGATGAGGGCTGGGCACATTAAAATTCGTAGGAAGATACATAGATTCAGGTCAGTTTGGTTTTAATCCCTTTTTCCCCCTTTTCCCACCTCGTTGTCTAAAGCGCAAGCATTGATGTTCCTTCATTTAAATTGCAGACCAAACCAATTCTGACTATATCTGTTTGTTTTCCTCACAATCGTAGATACAAGTAGAGAGTACAAGCGAGAAGTAATTTAATTTGCAACTTGCGTCAACACTTGTAATCGTTGATTAATTTGAAATTTGTGTCATTCGTTGGTAATATAAACATTTATGTTTCATTGGTTGGTAATATAGACATTTCTCTATTAAGGATCTCAAAAAACCATATTATCACCGTGGGAACTTATGATCTCTCAATTACATCGGATTTCACAACCTCATCCGATGTAGATCTTTTCACCTATGCTCCAGCTCTCTTCCTTAAAACTTTTCTAGGTCCCATAATTGATAATGTAGTAGGGATCACACATGTATGAGTCTAAATTAAAACTCATATTTCTAAGTAGCGACCAACCTAACTAAAGTTTATAGTATTTAATAACCTCAATCTACATACAAAAGCATATATGCATAGAAGATCATATATATAGCAGCATATATGCAACGAATGCATGCATATATGCTGCTATATGCATATCTGTAGCATATATGCATACAACAGCATATATGCATGCAGCCGCTGCATATATGCTCTTGTATGCGTATACGCAACATATATGCATACAACTGCTACATATATGCTGTAGTATGCATATATGTTACATATATGATGGCACGAATAAGAACATCACTGGACTTCATTAATCCCGATAAGTTGTAAGTTATCTTGTTGTATTGATTTAGTAATTGATTTAATGAGAGATATACAAAACTAAGTCATTTAGACACGAAGTCGCGACGTGTCGTGTTCGTATAAAAAATGAAGCTTCCCCAAGTTCAACCCCTCATTTTTATCAAAGCAAGAGTTTCCAAACATTAGAATTTCTTAATACTTAATAATCAGAAGAAAAGGATATATGTCTCACACCCACAATAAAAGCATATACATACACTACACCATACTATTTCAACCTAAAAGATGTCCAAACCATATTCATCAAATTAAATAAACTAACAAAGGTTTTTTTGTGTTAAGAATTGTATAGTTTGAGTTTGTTATGCTTAGTATAATATAGGGCATCAAATTTGTAAGAACTCCTAACACATGATAGTATGAACCTTTACACACTTTGTGATATAAACCAGTCATGCTATATTACTCTCTATATAAGTATGAGTTGAAATAGTAAGGTAGAAAGAATGGTGTGTACCTTCAGATGTAGATAGACTTTTTGGATAAACTCTTTGAAAATTGAATCTATTTCCAGTTTGATGCACTTCGAATGGTAATCGTGCACTCCAAGAATCCTGCTCACAAAAAGTTTGTGTTATTAAAGATAATTAGGAACAATAACTGATCAATTCTTACTTGTTTATAAATCTAGTGATTATGTTATTCGGAGAAATCACTGTAGATCAATTAATCTAATTCATATTCAACATCCTTATTTTTGGGCTATTATTGGTGAGTTCAATTATGTTCTTGGATCTCATGAACTTAAAGTCTCTAGGTCTCCTTATCATAAGCCATTTGAGGAATTCAAACAAATAAATGAGTCTTTAGATCAGATGCTTTAGGATGCTTTTTCAATTTCTCTTTTACTAAATTCTCATTTTCTATCTATATTCTTTTACAATTCTATCAAACCGCCATTAACCATTGCTTTTTGAAAGTTTAACATTGGTATAAAAGCATTTCAACACTATGAGAGATTAAAACATCCTATACCAGTAAGCATCACTATCTCCCAAAAAGTAGATAAGCCCTGTAGAGATGCAGTCCATAAGAGAAAAAGGGCTATGCTAGCATTGTGGTGAGCCCTAATCTTGGGCCAAAAAATATAAATCAATAAGTATTTACATGTTGAGTACTGAAATTGAAGAAGAAAATGCATCGAAAGAAGATATATTGTCTACTGTACTGACATAATTTAGAAGTAGAGGTGAGCATTGATATGCCCATATCACTACCGGTCTTAACAGTCCATCTCATCAAACTTTGTTAATGGAAAAATTAAGAAACATGATATCACCATTTCAATAAACACCGACAACTCATAAAATTTTATATATTCGAAAATAGTTAAACAAGTGGGATGTGAGGTAATGAGTACCAACACGATGATGGCTATTATAGTTGATGGTAGCCAAATATATAACAACTCTTTTTTGTCTTAAGTTACACTAAACCAAGCAAGGCTAGGAATTTTAGGCTGAAATTGAGCATATTATTAATTAAATGTTAAGTTCGACATCATAAGACCCTCTAGTAGCCAATTTGCATCCCTAGTCCTATTGGTGAAGAAGAAAGACAAAATATGGAGACTTTGTATAGACTCTAGAGGGTTAACCCATATCACCATAAAAATAAATTCCCAATCCCAGTTATAGAAGAGTTATTGGATGAACTTCATGGTGATGAAATGTTTTCTTAGCTTGATCTAAGATTTGGATATTCGCAAATTATAGTTCATGGACGAGATATACCCAAGACAACCTTTAGAATTCACGAAGGCACATCATATCAGGTGGAGTTGTTACAAATCCTAATAAAGTGGAAGTTATGATGAGTTCTCTACTTCTCAAAAGAATTAAGAGCTTAAGGGTATTACTAGGACTCACAACCTATGACAAGAGATTTGTCAAGGGTTATGGTTGCATCAGTAGGCCATTAACAAATATGATCAAGGAAAAAACTTTAAATGGGATGATCAATCTGGCAAAGCTTTTCAAAAATTGAAACAAACCAAGAGTACCACACCACTTCTCACCATACCAAACTTTGATAAAACTTTTATGATAGAAACTGATGCCAATGCAAATGGGATTAGGGCAGTACTTATGTAGGATGGGAAGCCTCTAACATATATTTGTAATGCCCTACCGATTAAAAAGAGAGGTTTTGTCAACGTATGAAAAAGAGTTGTGGGCATTGGTGTATGATGTTGATAAATGAAGACCATACTTATTTAGCCATCACTTCATTATTAAGACTGACCATCAAAGTCTTACGCACCTACTTAAACAGAGATTGAGTTCTACGATTTAATAAAAATGGCTTAGTAAGATATTGAGGCTGAAATTGCATATAAAAAAGGGGTGGGAAACAAGGTCGCTAATGCATTGTCAATAAAGGAAGGATTGGGCTCTAGTTTTTACCACATTTATACTATACAAGCATCATGGCTACAATACATACACAAGAATAAGGCACGACGAATGGGCTCAACAAACTATGGTGAAGCTTCTCAAAAAGACTATTGATTTACCAGGCTATACAGTGGTAAATGGAGTGATTAGGTACCCAGGAAGGCTATATATGGGGTGTCATTGTTTAAGACAGCTAATCATTAAGGATTTGCATGACTCTAGCACTCATGGACACGCAAGGAGAAAAGCTACACTCAAAAGGGCAAAACAACTTTTGGGCCTGATATGAAGAAAGATATAGAGCAATTAGTCTTAGGTTGTGACATTTTCCAAAGGACTACGATTGCACCTGTACCATCCTAACCATGGACAGATATTTCCATGGATTTCATAAATGGCCTTCCTACGCCGAATGGGAGAGACTCCATATTTTCTGTAGTGGACCGGATTACTAAATACAGTCATCTCATAACACTATCCCATCCTTATACCTTATACCTTATCAATTTATAGGTCAATTGTTCTTCGACCACATCCATAAACTTCATGGCCTGCCTAACTCTATAGTCTCTGAAAAAAATTGATATGAACCTCGGTGTCTTCAAGTTGTAAAATGTTACAGGTAAAGTGTAGGTGGAAGACCCCGAGTGTTCCACTCATGTTTATCACAATTGGGTCGTAGCCATTGAGATTAAACTCAGTATTGAAGGCAAAAAATCCAGTGCCATACTCCGTCCTATTTTCATTATTTTATCCCATCATCTATCCGTACTCAATTTTTTTCCCTGCAATCAAAGTTAAAATTTCTTAACTGAGCTAAGTTTGTATAAAGAAAAATGAGTTATTAAAGCAGAAAGTGATCTGAAGCTATGTTGCAAATATAACACTTTCATGTCACTGATATGTCTTTTTGTTTACGTATGATCCTATTGTCATCATATTTGTGTCCTATTTTTGTTTGTAGTTATGTTTTTCTTAGACCAACAGAACTAATACTCCATCAAACTATTTGTATGATCTGTTTCATGAGATATTGTTTCGTATTACTAATTCAGATGGAAATTTCATTGTGATTAAGTAACATATGTTAATGTCATTGTATAATGAGAAAGAGAGACTAACCAGATAAGTAAATTAGAATTAATTTTCCAAACTATTCATTTACCACTTAATTGATGCATCAGTACATATAAATAACATAGGCCTTCAAACAACCAAGAATATAAAATATTCATTTGATCAGTTACACCCACACGAAGAATATAAATAACACAGGCCTTCAAGAAACCAAGGGATGAATCAGTGAGTATAATGATTTTTCAAGATGGAATAGCAATGAAATCGTTACATTAAATAATGGAGACAATATGTACACACATGCTAATGATCAATCACACTTTGGGAACTTGAAACACAACAAAGCATTTTCTAATACACAACATTTAGTTGCAAAAATAGTCCATTTATTATTTCCTTGGTCCCAACCAGCGCCATTGCTCCATAGACCAAAGACAATCCATCTTTCCCTCCAAAATGCAATACCTCACATTACACAATGGTATTGCAACATACTTGTTCAGTAATTATTAAAATAGAAATGCATCTCAAATGTGATTTCGTAGAATATTGACATTTTACTATAGATATTATAATTTACTGTAGCATACATATTCTAATTTTTTATGATTTTTCTTTTCAGTCCATGTTGTATTGTGTCCGTGACTTTGTGCCCACGCTTCATACCTTGATGCATACTCATCATAAAAATCATTATCAAATGTTTGTAGAACCCAAGTATCTATAACGTTAAAAATAACAATAGTTAATGCACCCATTAATAAAAAAAGCAAGTATTACCTTTAACATCTCTTATGGATCGTCATTATACATCATTTGAATAAGACGCACAACATAATTATGTTCGTCGTTGAAGTCCTCCTCATCAAACTGAAAATAGACAAATACATTTAAGAAGTATGACAACAATCGTCTAAGAAAACATCAGGGGATTTCATGGTCAAACTAAAAGCGATACAATTCACCAGTTAATATGGTTACTTAATGTTAAATGTTCTAGTTACGAACCGGGGCAGTGCAACTAAAAATTAAAAAATAAACATTGATATAAGAGAAAATCTGAGTGAAAATATTTTGAATAAGAATTGGAGGCACTTGAAACAACAAAACACGAAAGGTTACGTATGCACCCAAAGGTTACTTTCATGAAATGTGCCCCAATCTGGCACGGTTCAAAACCATTCCTAATTTTGGCACGATTTAAATCCTCCACTCATAAGTATTCCTTTTTACATATAGAGAGGGCGCCAGACAAAATATAAACTATGTCAAAGAACTCAACTCGGACATTGCACCAAGGTAATATCTTTTTTAGAATTTTATCAAACACGTAACATATGACATTTCCAATAGATTGTAACATATTAACAGAAGTCTCATATTTCTTTTCATAGTCATTAATTTTTAGGATCCTATAACACTTATAAAGGAGAACTTTTATTTAATATTCTAATGTGTATTTGTTCATAAGATGATTTCAACACATGCCCAAAGCAAAGGGGAGGGGTGGAGGTCCAAATAACAAAAAAAAAAAAGTTATTAAGATGATACCGAGAAAATGAAATTTATACAGAATTCATAAAAAAGGCCCATTTCATATAAAAGTGATAATACAATGCAAAAGCAAAAAAGAAAAGAAAAGAGCAAAATTATATGGATACCAAAACATCAATCTTCCTCAGGTGTATAAACATATTACTGTTGATGCCTGCTAATAATTCAAAAAACACAGCATAAGTTTAATCAATACAAATAGTAATAAAAGTGAAAAGGCATTGGCCTTTTAAGTCTACCTCCACCACCATAATGCTCTCTCCCTCTCTACAAACAACCAACACTAAATTGGACCCAATAAACACCACTGTTTATTTTTAATAATGAGTTTAGTTAAATCAAAATCAAATCCTAAATAGAAAAGCAAGTAGAATATGAAGAACAAATCGAAATTAAAGATATGCAAGATATCAGGAAATCGGTATCAAAGAAACTCACACCTCTTAAGCAAAAATCCCAAATCGAAAGAAGAAATCCTCTTCTTAAAAATCAAATCGAACACTTGTATCCATTGTTGGGAAGCTTTAAGGTTCATCTTGAGAGAGAGAGAGAGATAAAAAATTGAAAAGATGACTATTATTTTTTTAGACTACTTATACTTTTGTTAAGTGTGCTCAATTTTGGCAAACTTTTAAACAGTGCCAAATTTTGGTACAGTTTTGAAGCGTGCCAGATTGTCATTAAATCGTGCCAAAATTTGGCACAGTTTTAAGTTGTGCCAGATTTTTAATATCAAGGTGTGCCAAATTACTGTTTTTGGTGTAGTGACTCAGAAGTGCTTCATAGCTTCCATCAAATCGAAATAGGAGAAGAATAAAGAGATAATTGTGGAACTGGTAGAGGGTTATGTTCCCACCAAATAACAACTAAATTATGGGAAACCAGGTATTGAGGAAATTGAAATTTCCTTTTCCTATCATGCCATGTAGCCTCTTTAAAAGGTGGTCTTTGACAACAACCAACCTGAGAAGAAGTTATTGATCGACAACACACTCACTGGCAAAGAAAATGAATAACTGATTCTTTTCCTCAAAAGCAATTAGGATGTTTTTGCCTAGAAACTGTATGTCATGATAGGGAGTGAATAAGAAGTAGTGTCACAAGCTCTATATGGACCCCTCACATCCACCAATGACCCAAAAGGCATATCGAACTTCCCTTAAGAAGGCGAAGGCAATTAAATAGGAAGTGGAGAAACTTGTTGAGGCACAGTCCATCAAGGAATTTCAATTCCTCAAGTGACTATCGAATCATATGTTGGTGAGGAAGAGCAACAAAAAGTGAAGATTATGTATAAACTTTATTGATCTAAATTGAGTATACTCCAAGGATTGTTTCCCTTTTCCTAAGATTTATCAATTGGTCAATGTGATTGCTAACCACGATGGTATGAGCTTCCTCAATGACTACTCAGGGTACCATCAGATCCCAATGTTCATCCTTGACCAAGATAAGAACTCCCTCATCACCATGTTAAGATTGTACAGTGACATGGTGATGTCGTTCGAATTAAAAAAGTCGGGGAAACTTCACAAAGACTTGTGAAGAAGATATTAAAGTAGCAATTAATTAAAAATGGATGTATACATATATAATATGCTTATGAGGAGCAGAAATAAGGATGATCACCTTATATACTTGACTAGGACTTTAAAGTCATTTGGTGTTACAGAGTGAGGCTGAATGCAGTTAAATTCTCTTTTGGGGGTACGGTGGGGAATGTTCCTCAAATATTTGGTCAGTCAAAAGGGGATTGAGGAAAAACCCGACCAGATCGAAGCAATTAGAAAGGTGCAACCTCCAAGCACTATGCGCGAGATGCATAAACTGGCTGACATGCTCTCCACACTCAATAGGTTCATGTTAATGTTTTCAGAGAAGTGTCGACCTTTTTTCCATGCACTGATGAAAGAAAGGAACGAAATATAAAATGATGAATGCACCTAAGCACTTAAACAAGTAAATAAGTACTCAAAATGACCACCACTACTGATGATCCCTAACAGAGAGGAACTCTTGTACTTATACATTAAAGTGTCTAGTAATGTAGCTAGCTCACCTTTAGTTTACGAGAAGAATGGGAGTTGTGCTCCTATCTAGTATGTGAGAAAAACCTTGCTTGATGCCGAGAAGAGATACCTTCCGTTGGAAAATCTTACATACGCACTAGTGACATCCTCTCGCAAGTTAAAACATTACTTTGAGGTGAATACAATCACTATCCTTACCACCTTCCCTTTGAAGGAGGTGTTTCGAAAGATCGACTTATCTGAATGGATGTCCAAATGGTCGATGGAGTCAGAGAGGTTTAACATCTAGTTTTAACCCAGGACCTCGATTAAGGGGAAGGTCCTAAGTGATTTTATAGATGAACTCTCTAGTGACCAGGCACTAGTGGAGGTTATCACTAAAAGTGAATAACATGTCCATAATTAGATTGAAGAAGAAGAGACATTGACCCTTTATATCGATGGATCTTACAATTCCAAAGGGGAAAGAATGAGGATAGTACTGGTATCTCCAGAGAAAGCTATCCTCGCGAAGGCACTACCCTTAGGATTTCAAAATTCCAACAATGAAGTTGAATATGAGGCATTGGCTGACGATCTGAATAAGTCACTCTCCATTGTCACCTGGCACCTTGATGTCTTTTACAACTAAAAATTGGAATCTAATAAGTTATCAAGAGACTATAATGCTAGGGATGAACGCATGTCAGTATACATTAAAGAGTCATAAGACTTGGTCATTGAGTTCAAGTGTATATAAGTACAACAGTTCCTAAGAGGGAAAAATAGTTATGCAGATGAATTAGTCATACTTGCTTCAGTAGTAATGGGAGATCTGAACCGAACGATTCAAGTAGAATACCTTGATCAACCCAATATCAATAAAGGAAAACCTGTCAAGCAGGTTATGGCCATTGATTGGAACCCAAGCTAAATGGTTCTGATAGTGTGCTACCTGAAAGAAGATGTCATATCGAATGATAAGAAGGAAGAACATAAGATCCGGGTGCAAGTTCCTCGCTTCCACTTATCGACAAATCAAAATCTTTATCGACGCTCCTTCTCAGGACTATATCTTCAATGTGTTCACCCAGATGATGCCAATCAGACCCTCTACAAGTTTCACAAAGGAATATATGGCAGCCACATAGGGGCAAATCATTGGCATTCAGGGATACAAAAGAAGGGTATTGGTGGTTGTATATGTAGCAAGACGTGATCACCTACGTCTATAAGTGCAAAAATTACAAACTCTTCTCATCGTTAGTATATTATCCCGTCAACAACCTTAAGTCCATCACAAGTCCTCAGATTTTTATGCAATGGGGGATGGACATCATTGATCCACTACCCCTTGCATATGGCAACATTAACTATTTTTTTATGGGCATATACTATTTATATAATGGGTAGAAGAAGAACCTCTCGTGAACATTTGAGATATTAATATAACCATATTCATCTGGAGGGGCATCATAACTCATTTTGGTACTCCTCGGATAATCGTAACTAACAACGGGACTCAGTTTGAGAGTATCCTCTTCTAAAGTTTCTATGATGAGAACAAAATTAGGCATTAATATAGTCCGATGGATACCCCTAATGCAATGGGAAAGAAGAAACTTATATAAAATAGTTCTCGATAGTATAAGGAAGAGGTTAGAGAAAGCCAAGGTCACCAACGAGTTCCCCCACATTCTCTAGGCATATCGAACTATGCCTAGAGGATCAACAAGAAACATCCTTTACCCTAGCTTATGGAATGGAAGTCACCATTCCATTAGAAACATGCATGCTAACCATGAGTCCTCCCTAGTCAACCAAGACATCAACAATAGAGCGATCAGAGTAGAGCTCTACCTAGACGATGAAAAGAAAGATTTAGCCCTTATAAAGCTCACCTCCTATTAGCATCCATTGGTTGAGAAATACAATAGGGGGTCAAGGCAAGGATATTTAAGGTCGAGGACTATGTACTAAGTAAAATAGTGAGCAATACAAGGAATCACTGAACGAAAAATGTGGGCCTAACTGGGAAGGTCATTTCAAAGTCATCAGAGATGACTTACATGGAGCTTAGAAACAACGGGGGGAAATGAAGTCCCCCGGCATGGAATGCACCCAATATAAAAAAACTTTTACTTTTAAGAAGTCTACATTTGATTTAGTTTTTAGTTATTTTTTAAACATTCTTTTAGACTTCTGATACATATTTCGTTATGTAAGAATTTATCTTTTTGCATTGTTCAAAGTGAGAGGCAATGGGTATTTAATAAAAAAAAAATATTTTTCAACTAGATTGTGTTTGACATATTATGTAGCATTTTGGTGTTTATCTTCTTTGAAATTTCTTCCTTGAGACTAACTGACTGGTTAGCCAAGGATCACCATTTGATCCCCAAGCATGACATTTCTTAAATAAATATATTTTTTTGAGACTGACTGACTAACTAGTCGACCAATGACCATCACTTGTTAAAATATCTACACAGGATGATTGGTTGGTAAATCAATGACCAACCAACCCCAAAATGTTTTGACGATTAAAAAAACATAAATAATTTCTCACGATGGATGAAAAGACTACTGAGAAACCCTAGGCACCCATGAATGACCAGGTTAAACAAATCCTAGCTGGGAGACGATCCAAAAAAGAAGTGTATTAATTTTTCTAGCTCTAAGCCTAAGGTTTGATGTGACAACATAACCTAAAAGGTAAGACTAGGGATCGAACAATGTAAATGAAAGCAAAATGTAAAAATTTCTATTAATATTTTAAGTTATTACAAGGAAATTGAAAAGAGAAATTCATTTACAATGAGAAACTAAACATAGTTGGATCAATTGCATGATCGGAGCAGTTCATTCTCTGAAGTCCCAACTCCAATAGGTAAAATATCCAATACCGAAGGCCTAATAGTTTCATCTAAGTTCCTGATTCTCAATGGCCCTCCAAGAGTCACCTTATTGACCAAGTGTGAAGGTCGATAAATCCCATTGTCACCATCAAGCCCATAGTCACCCAGGTACTTCCTTACTAAGATAATGGGAATTCATTCATTAGGATTCACAAAGCATCAAGCTGGTTAGTGGATTCTGATAATCAGGGCAATCGGATCATACAAGTACCACAAGTGGGAATCCTTTGGCACTTTGGCAACTGCTAATGCATTTGGCTAACCATTCTTATACAAAACCATCTAAGCATCACTCAAAGCAACATTTGAGTTGAGAAGAGCCTCGTTGTAACCATCTATACACATTTGGCAAGGTTACTTATAAAATTGGAACCTGCGGTGATTAAGATTTTTGGATAGGCTTTTGATGGTCACCCTTTTATCGTGTAGAGACTTCTTTGTCTTCTACAACTCCCTCCCCAGCTGAACATTATTATTTTTATCAGAAGAAGTAAAACTTTGAATGGTCGCATCCTTGTCATGCAAGGCCTTTTGGGCCTCTCCAACTCTTCCCTAAGTCAGTAATTTTTTTATTCAAGGAACAAAGATCCTTCTCCAGCTTTCTTATCTGTTTGGGACTTATTTTTCCTTCAAGTTAAACTATTAATCTAATATTATCCTTCTCTAGAAAAGTAACGACCTCTCTCACTCCTATGAGGTCGACCTGTAGTGTAAAGCTCTTTCTTGCTTGAGCAGACTTAATGTCAGACAGCTTTTGGTCAAATCCTCTTTCTCTAGACATGTATATCAAATCCTTATCAAACTTAACCCTAAGATTAGGATGTGCTTTCGTATGAATGTCTTAAATAACAAGAATCATGTCATGATAGATCGCATTGTCTGCCACGGCCTGATGGTTACAAAGACGCATCAGGTCCCAATATTTTGTGAAGATCATCATCATCATCATTATATCCAAAAATAAAATTTCTTCCATGATTTTCTTCAAAGTCACGCTACATGAAGATGGGTGTTGCAAGTCTCACATCAAACTGAAAAAAAGAAAGGACAAATAGTCAGTCATACCATCTCAACAAAAGAGAAAAGTATAGGAAATATCGTAAGGCAAATGAATAAATAAAGTTAAATTAAACATTGAATTTCATTAAGGGATAGTAAATGGGGAAAAAAACTACATCACTAATTAAACACAAAGGATCATTCTCACCAACCTTTTCTTTTTCAGATGCTTGAATAGACACTTTCGCTTCCAAGTGATTAGCTCTATGGCTATACTTAGTCTTCTCGATATCCTGGTTTACCCCATGATTGACCTTTACTTTTTCAGCATCTTAATAAATGCAGAACTAGTTGATAACCTTAATAGCATCGGAGCTACCTTACTTAGTCTTTAGCATCTTGGTAAGCTTCTGCCTGTGCTCGATCAGCCCTAACAGTAGCAAACTGAAGACCAACAAACTAATTACCGACCAACTCCTCCTCCTCCTCCTCATCTTACTAATTAACTGAAGTAGGGGAACCCGCTTTATGCTCCTGGAACAACTGAGAGTCCTTGACGATACCTGCCTCGACAAGGGCCTTATCCCAGCCACTCTTGAAAAATAACTTCCTCAAGTATCCGATCTTCTCTTGGGGTTTGGCGAAGGCCTTATCCCAGCCTTGAGTATAGGCATCAAACTTATCCTATGCAATTCCAACAAAGGGTTTCCCATCTTTGGTCTTCTCTTCATTAGCCTTGGCCTTAGCAGACTTAACCTAAGCTTTAGCCTTATCATCCTCCTCCTCGTCCTTCATAAAAGTAGAGACTAGGTTAGAAGACTCGTTAATATTCTTTTGAAGGTTAAACTTCTCAACTTCTAAGATCTTGACCTTTTGGTCGAGCTTCTCCTTCTCATCCACTGCAATTAAACCAACCGACCCAACAACCGTTATGGTATTATTTAACTCATTAAAGTCCACCTCCATATCATGGGAGTACATATTCAACACAACATCCCTCTTTAATAAATGTTCGTATTCAACCATAAACTGTAAGGTAGAAGAGAGAAAAAGGCCAATAAATTGAAAACAAAAAAGGACACAAACATAAGTGTATGTGAAAGGGAAACTTACAAAAGAGAAATGGTGGTTGTCACGTTCCACTAACCGATCATGGGATAAGGTGGAAATAACTATCCTTCCATTACAAAAAATAGATGACTGGATCAAGTCTCGAGAAAGGTTGGGGCGAGCAACAACATAATAAGAAATGTCCTTGCCCTTGTCCGCAGTGTTACCCCGCAACAGCTAGTGGGGGAAGAGGAGCATAATCCTTCTACATCTTTTTGGAGGGGGATATATGTCCTTGGTAGGGGAATTCCCAATATCCAAAGGTTTAGTAGGGACCCCTATTTCACTTTTCTTGCTCTCTAACCGAGATAGATTTTTATCTTTTCTCGCCAGGCGAGTGTGAGGAGATTTTGTATTTAAATTAGAAATAATCAAATCCATAACTTTTCTCTTAGGGGTCATGATGATTGGACAAACTTCAACAGTTAAGAAAAATGAAACATCCATGTACTCAAAAGAGGAAGATATATTCTCGCCATTTGATTCCTCCTCGTGTGAGACTTCATAAATGGAAGTTTTTGGGGTTATCCAAATCGATGGGGATAATCGGAGTCTATTCAACTAGACTCGTAACAAAAGAGGTGATTAATATCTTATAGCTAAGAAGAAAGGAAATCGATCTACATTGGTCACTAGTTCCAATCTTCTACGGAAGTGACCAAACTTTTTGAAGATAAAAAAATTGGCGTCTTGGTCGCAAGGAGGCTTATTCTTTCCATTAATTGTCAAAAATAAACAATAATAATTCAGAATCAATCAAATGGAAAGGAAAACACATAACATGAATTTAATTGAGACTAAATTATTCTTCACTATGACGCTATGGTCCCAACAGTCTTTATTGGAATCAGGCACGTTCACTACCAGAGCTTGATTGACCACCCTCTTCTTCAGGTAATAAATATTTTCATGGGTTAAAGTCTATTGGTTTAGAGCGACATGGGCTAAGACCACATCGAAGTATTGACATAAATCAAGAAATATCCGTTTAGGAGGAAAGGTTACCCACACTCAGCTATGAAAGTTTAACTCAAACAATGTCCTTTAATAATATTACGAAGCTCACATGGGCCCTCCACTAGTTATAATGTGACCCATTGAGGAAAATAGTCAAGTTTGAATTTTATAATAGTTCTTTCATTAATAACGCATACCATTTTCAAATAATTATGGCAAATCAAAGGAAAAATTAAGGAAAGAAATGGAGAAATGCAAAAAAATGAAAGAGATAGAGTTAAGTGTTCTTCTAATGAAATCCCATTTCCTAAATGCGCAGGTTTTGAAATGAAAGGGAAAGAGAGAAAAGAGTTGTTTTTTTTGGTGAGAAATGACTTTATAGTTCCCAATAAGTAATAATTACGCGCGTATGATGTCTATCGAATGGACTGTTGCATTCCTCCGCTAAAAAATAAAGACGTTATATTTACAAGTGTACCCCTAGGGCACTTAACAGATAAAGCCTCTTGAGATTCTAAGGTATTTACAACATTTCCCTCGTATCAAAGAAAGAATCCTAATATTTTTCTAGAGTGATAAGACTTATCCAATTCCGACTGCCGACTTTGGTGCAAATCTTCCTCCTCCTCCTCCTCCTCCTCCTCCTCCTCCTCCTACTACTACTACTACTACTACTACTACTACTACTACTACTACTACTACTACTACTACTACTACTACTACTACTACTACTCCTACTACTACTACTGCTACTGCTACTGCTACTGCTGCTGCTGCTGCTGCTGCTGCTGCTACTATTCTTTCTTGGCTTTGCGAGCAATGAATATCATCACAAATAGGAAATTACCACTTATAGCAACCCTTTTGACCATTCAATAAACACCAACATAGTTCCAATAGCCCTCATAGAATCATATCTATATCTAACATGCCCTGTTCCGTCCGACACCTCACTCATGAGTTATCATGATGGACGGTGACATTATAACCCTTTTAAATATAACTATCTAATGGAATTTTCAATATGAATGGTTCCACTTGAGTGTGTTGGACTACTCAGCTTATGCCATACGTTATGCACCTAAATGATTTTTTGTCTTTTTGTTGGACTCTATATCTTATAAATATATGACCTTAGTTCAGCTAAAAAGTGTATTTACTTTACGTAAGCCTTGATTACATATTCCTAAACTTTCACACATCATTAAAACTCCATCTAGAAAATCCAAAAAAACATAAACCATCCTATTCTCAAACTCTTCAACAACCTTGAAGTTCAAGAATGTTGTTATGGGAACACTCAAATGACTATCTCATGAGTTGAAGCCTTGACTGAATTCTGAAAAAGTTCACACGGAGAAAAATTAAGGATGCATAAGCATTGCCCATTTGAAAATACAATCGGATTGTTATACATCAACGGACTATAGACATCGCAAAATCTTTACACATGCGTCCATTTCACACTTTTGAACTTCTTATTAAGGACTAAGCATCCTTAATTCCTAGAACCTTCCCTAAAAAGTTAATTAAATCCGCCAAAATACATCCACATATCCCCCAAAAAATCCACCAACCAAGTAGAGGAGAGAGAAAAATAAGAAGTAGCCACACATTTAAGCGCATGAATGAATGAAATACCAACACTTTCATATTATATCCTAGAAAATCATTGTTTCAGGTTAAACAACCCCTTTTAATCACACAACTAACCTTTGACCGTGGGGCTATACAAGGTACAAATTTTTACCTATAAACAAACCCCTCCCTTATTTGGCAAAGGATCCCAAAACCATCATGGATTAGGATTTATGAAAATTACCTTGTTCAATTCCATTTTCGAGTATTTACAACACTATTTGAGTCCTCGAAAGCTAATTTTAAAGCCCAAAAATATTCCCTCTCCCTTACGTGAAGTCTCAAGCCAAACCTCTACCCAATTACTGCGCTTTATTGTTAAAACACTGTGATTGACATTTAAAATGTCAAAACTAATAACCCTAAGAAATTTTATTAATCTTGCATTGGAAAGAAAAATAAGAACCAAGTTTAAAGAATAAACTTGAGGTTTCAAGAAATAGTACCATTACGAATCTTGTTGTGATCAGTATGAGGAGAAAAAAATTGAAGAAGATGAAGATCTTATTGCCTTCCCAAGGTATTAAAAAACATTGGTAGAAATGTTATAAAAATCTCGAGTATTCTAATATATGATCAACTCAAAGTAAGCCTTATGTGTGGTAACTCTTGAAGATGAAAGTTTGGTGAAATATGAGAAAAAATACTTTCTCTCTCCTCACCCCTTCACAAACGTGAATATTATTTTTTCTCTTCCTTTCTAACCCTTCATAATGGATCATTAACCCCAAAACCCCAGTTTACACCAATATAAATAGTTATAATTCATGGGCTTAGCCTTAACTGGGCTTCCGGAGAGTTTCGAGTCTACCACTTGTGTTTAAGACAATACTAAGGAGCCAAGACAAATAGTTAAATTAGCTTTAAAATAAATACTCGAAAATCTCAATTAGAATTACTATAATTATTTCCTTTTTTATTTAATCGCGATTAACTTTACTAAATAATCACGGTTGCACTCTAATTTTAATTAACTTCAAATCACTCAAAATAAAGATGTCTTATTTGCAAAGTTGATTGTGGTACATAATAACATTCCCCGCATTAAGTGCCCAGTACTTGTTTGGTCAAATCAATCTGCCTCTAATCGATTTTAACCAACATTTAATCAATTCCTTGATTCTAAGACTTAACTTATATGCTGCTCCATCGAATTATAAAATAATCCACTAACCATGTTTTACTGATGGAAACAAAAATATAAGTCTATCAGGGGGTATCATAATCCAAGATATCTCCTAGACTAGGATTACCTGAATTTTGATCCCCAACCTACTCACACAATGATCTCCAAATTTACGAAGATCATTTGATTTAATCTAAAATCTAATCGCACTCATAGCAATTAAAGAAACAATTATACAAACATTTCAATCCTCATAAACGTTGGGATTAATAATTAATCTACCCTTTACAAATTGTGTGAGATTGCCTAAGTCTAATTAAGACAACCATTAGACTTGAACCTCACATATGGTCTTGTTCAATACATTCCTGGATATACCGGTCGCAATCCTCTATTAAATAAACAAATAAATTCCCGAACAATCATATAAGTTCCCAAATTTCGAGGCATACTACTAGGATTGCACACGCAATTATATTGATAGGATGTCACTTTCGATCTAGGTTGTGAACTTATTCAATTGAACTAGAATCGAAATTTCGATCTCTTGTGATCAACCCCAATCCAACTCATCGGAATGCATACTAAGTTCAATTGACCCACATAAATACAATATATTTAAACATAAATATAAGGCATTTTCGTAACTATAATTCTTATTTAAAAATGAACTGATACACCTTTACCAAAAACTAAACCATAACAAGGAAAAACACTTTTCATGGCACCTTTTAACGACATAAATATTATTTTGTCACTGAATGCGTACCTTTTCGTGAAATGAATTTAATTATCTTATTAAAATTATAAATTCTAGCGTCTATTTAAAGTGATGAGTTTTTACGATATCTGCAACATGCCGCAAAAGACTGATAATATTTTCGCAACACAAAAAACATGCTTGAAAAAACAAATTAACATTGGGTTAACCATAAATCTTATGATTAATGGAAGTCAAAAACCCGAAATTTCATTTTCTCTGTGTCGAGATTTCAAGCTGTATATATACATACATCGTCCCATATCCTTTCATTTTGACAATTCATTACCCTATTGCCATTGTTATGTCACATTTGGTGATTCTTTTTGCTGGGCTTGGATTTGGACATATCCTTCATCTCCTTGATGGTGAAGTCTGAAATCGTTAATAATTATGTTGATGTCTAGTCTATGAGATGGTTGCTTTACTTTTTGTACTCTTATGGGTTAAAGTGTAGATTTTCCTTAATTATATGCCTTACTAGTGGATGTTTCTGTTTATGCATATGGTCACTTGGTTTACTATATTATTGAACAAAACTTGTAATCAGTTGATGAATCATGTATGTTAACAATAAATATCTTGATCTTAAAGGATAATTGAATTCCCTTACCCCCTTTTAGGCTCACTTTAAAAAAAGTTCGTCAATATCTTCTGCAATTTATCGGTTCTTGTTCGAGCAACTTGAGTGCTTTTGATGAAGGCTTTTTAATTTTGGGCATCAGCTGCTTCATAAAATGCCAATAAGGGAATCTGTTTCTCTTGCTCCCCGATATTGATTAGAGTGAGTTAAAAACGTTTTGGTTTGAGGAAGTTAGAGAAACACTTTGGTTCAATCAAGTCCATAAATGTTTTTTTGGGTCGATCACATTGCAAAACCTTTTTATTCGAACAATCCGTGAAGATTTTTTTTGCAAAGTCGAGAAACCCAAACGGGTTTTCGTGTTTGGGAGGTTCAGCATGTTTGGTTTGCAATTATAATTTTGTTTTTTGTGTTTAAATACAATTCTGATAAAAATTTGCGTTTGACAACCTGTTTTTAAATACTGAATTATAATATTTATGTGTTATAATCAAGTTTTTCAGAAAATAGGTCAAGGGTATTTTATAACTTCTGTATTTTATTTTTCAACTCAGAATTATTAATTCTTAATAATTTAATGCATTTATACCTTAATATATAATATACATACATAATACATTAATATGGGTATAATTCTTATCAATAAAAATATATATGTACATGTACACAAAATTACGCATGGAATAATATAAAGTTAAATAATATTATTAAAAGATACATGATACTTATATATAGTTTTATATATGTATTATTAATGTATGAAATAATATAAAATATACATATAGTACATATGTATTAAAATATATTATCAATTAATGTATGTATATAATTTTATAGTGAATTATACATCCAATATCATTATATATATATATACACACATGTTTGTCAATTTTGTCAAATTTTGAAAAAACTGTATTTAAACACAAGTTTATCAAACGCACACCAATAATTATAAATAGAAAAAACTGAATTTTAAAATTGTATTTAAAACAACGTTATAAATCGAATTTTCTGAATACATAACCAAACTGGCCCTTATGTTCTATTTTAATCAGATTAATATTCAAAGTAAGCATTATATTGAGCTCTAATTTTTTTGTTGATTTATTTTTAAGATATTGACTATTATATCTTCTCATCAAATTGCTTTCGCTTAACACTTTATATATCACATGGTTCCTTTGTTTAACTATATATGCAAACATCGAGATTTTGTGTTTTTTTTAAAAAAAGTGGGACAATATCCCCCACAGATTTTATTGATTATTCATAGAGAAATAGCCTCTCTTATGACATATACAAGCTCATGAGAATAAAGAAGAAAAATATGTTAACTATTGAGCCCAATGAGTCAACATTAAAGCTTTAAATGTGGAGATTTATAAATATCTCCATTACAAACAAAAGATAATTAGAAAGTAAACTTGCGAATTTATAATCATTCCCAATACAAAGCAAAAAAAAATTGCTCACGATCTAAACTTCTTAGGATATCTCAATGATGGACAATTTCACTTGTCCATATTTAAGAAACCTTTAGTCTGATTAGGCAGATCATAAAATTTATTGAACGATTAAAAATAATTGGATTTTACTCCCAAATTAGCCATAGAATCAGCTGCTGAGTTGGTTTCTCTAAAACAGTGCATGAACTTAACATCCATATCTTTAGAAGATTCAACAATATCCATTATCAAGTGCTTCATTTTCTAGGGGATTTTTAGGTACCTAATATTGAGGATGTCTATAATGATCTTAGAATAAGATTTTACATTTACATTTAAAATTTGCCTTTGCTTACAAATCTTCAAACCCTGTAAAATAGCTTTAGCCTCAACCACATTATTAGTATTATACCCCCCATTATCAAAGTATGCCCACATTAAAAGGCCCTTGTCACCCCTTATGATTCCCCCTAATCCACTGTTGCCATAATTTCCTTTAGATGCTCCATATGTATTGAGTTTCACCCTCCCATCGGTTGGTATTTTCCACTTGATTATTTGAATTGAGTTATCTTTAAATAAGCAAGTATTTAAAGAGAACTTGTTGATCCATTCTTCCATATCAAGTTTTTTTTTTAGAAATAGGATATTTTTAGCCATGTCTTGGACTGTTAAAACACTTGCTTGAAAATTAGTGATGCACACATTTCGTTCCCATAAAAAATAGCTTGATTTCTATTCTTCCAAATTTCCCAAACAATACTAGTTGGAATTACCTTAGACAAGAACCTTAGATATTTACTATTAGGGAATTTTTACTACCATTCTATCAGCATAAATTTCAAAGCGATATGAGATGGTTTTAATTCAAATAAATTTGCAAAATGGGATCATACCTGAAGGGAAATAGGACCTTAAATAAGTAAGTGATTGAGATCTTCATTGACACTAAAGAAACATCTGCAAATAAATGCTAAAATTATTCCTTTATATTTAATCGTCTCCTTAACTGGAATAAGATCAAAGCAGCATCTCCACATCATTATAGACAATTTAGAAGGAATGAATTAGTCCCAAATAGACTTGAGGATTAACGAAGAAGCTTTGCATGATTCGATTTTGTCATAAGTTAATTTAAAACTAAAGGCTCCATCCTTAGTAATATACTAGTATTTTTTACCCTTTACTTCTGTAAAATAGTTTTCAATATCTTCTATAACCTTTCTGAGATTTTGCCAAGCCATGGAACCAGGGGAAACATCTTGGTTTTTGTAATTACCCCTCAAGAAATTATCCCAAAGGCTGTCTTTACAGAGATACTTCCAGGTAAGTCTCCACTTTGAAGCATTAATAATGTCTCCCATACTTCTTAATCTAAGGCCACATTCTTCAGTAGTATAACACAAATCCTTTTATTTCATCCAGTGAGTCTTCATCCCAATTCTTTACTGGAGCCCCAAAAGAAATCACTTAATATACTCTTAATTTTCTTAATTATTATTGTTGACGTAAAAAATTAAATGATATATAATTATTTAATCACAGATAAATAAAATGAGACAAAGAACTTTTAAAGTGGTTCAGCCTTATAAGAATGGCCTACGTCCACTGTTTCTGTTATTGCTGACTGTTTGGGAATTCTCGATTACAAGTTTTCTCAAGAAATTCTGATCACCTACAATGAGGATAATACAATGTATTTATAGCCCTAAGTCTGTAATGTGAAAGGGTAATATGTTCAATGCCCCCCTTAAGCGTATACATCTGTATGATAATAAGCATTTAATGCGCAGTCAAACTGTTGGTTATCCGGCTATTAATGCTTTGTTCGAGGTGCAGCTCGGACCGCCTAAGCTCCTCGGTACTCAAAAGTTCCTCGGAGAGTTCTTGTAGGTCGGAGCGTCTGAGTTGATCGGGGAAGCAAAGTTCCTTGTTGCAGTATGGTTCCTCGGAGTCGAGGTGTTATTCGTAAGTGTTTGTCGTTGCCATGTAGATTTCCACGTGTCTTCACCCAATTAGGCCATGTCAGCAGACTAAATTTGGTATCAACAGAAGCCCCCAATGTTTCATAGTTCGAAATTTGAGGAGTGTGGAACATTCTTTCTCGATATATGGCGGTTTTAAATGGTTATCCTGAAATTTAGGAGTATTTTCTCTTGTATTTATTTCTTCTTCCAAATTCGTATAATCGATCTTTTTTGAATATTTATAACTGCTTCGATTCCCGCGCCCCTTTTGTCTGTTTAGCCGCCGGTAACGTAACCGTCTCTTTTTGTAATCATTACTTTTACCCTTTCCCAAGGCAAAGTATTTAAACGTTGCAGAAAATCCCATCGTCTTCTACTTTTTTAAATTTGTCTCTTTGAGTTTTCCATCGTCTCTCTCTCTCCTGTGCGTTCATCTTTTCCATCATTTGTTGTCAACAGACTCATCTCTTTCTTGTAAGATTTTCTTCTTTCTCTTTGATTTCCTTCTTTCATCATGGTTTATCCTGTAGAATCGATTGATAAGTTTTGCTCTGATTTCTCTATTCCCTCATGGGTTATTTTGGAAGAGCTTTCTGAGCCTTCAGACTATTTTCGTTTGGCTGAGGGACATTGGTTCCCCAGACTCTTTGTTGCTGAGTGTGGCTTTTCTTTTCCCCCAAACCCTCTATGCCTGGAATTCTGTCAATACTTTGACGTGGTTCCTGCACGAATAGCTCCCAATACGTGGGGAATAGTTAACGGTGTTTATAGATTAAATCAAATTCATGGAACTCGTATAGGAGTTCCTGAAATCATGTTTTGTTATAGATGGGCTGTTGGTGATAATACTTTTTATTTAAAAACTAGGTTTTTAAATAGAGCTTTAGTAGTCAATCTCCCAGATGCCAATAGGGACTACTTTGAGCACGGGGTTGTTATGAAAAATTGGCAACACCCTCCATTGACTGGAGATGATGTTTACCAGGGTCCCAGATGTCCTTCCTACGGCAATGGGATAGGTTGTTTTTATTTTATTTTATTTTCAAAATTATGCTTCCTTTGTGTTTGATAAAATGTGCCACTGATATTTTAATTTTGATTTATTTGTAGTTGACAGCAAAAGAAAATCTCCAAAAGAGGTAGACGTTAATATAAGGCACTTAAAACTTATCTAGAGTTTGCATCAGACTGTTGCTGACGAGCATATTAGGTCAGCTTCATATTTGCTGCAGTACAAGAGTTACACCTCCTCTTTTACTGCTCGTCCGGTGATAGGCAACGCAGAACCAATACCAGCCTCTACCAGTTCTTCACCTGAGTCACATATTCCTTTGAGTGAAAGGATGAAGAAAAGAAGACCTCCTACCCTTTTTGAAAAACCTGCCTCTGGTGCTGGTGAGGCAAAAAGAAGTAAGCTTGATGTCCCAGGAGAAGGGACAAAGAAAATTAATTCACCTCCCTCGGCTACTCCTGTGAAGGTGGTCGAGAAGCCCCCAGTGGTCCCGAGCAAGGCTACTTCTCCAGGAGAGGTGATTGTCATTTCTCCGACTAAGACTACAATGTTAGTCGAAAAAGTTGACGCTCCTCTGAGGAGGCTAAAGAAAAGCTCCTCTGTCAATTTGGCTGAATCTGTCTCGTAGCCCCCGACTAGTGGCGTTCCCACTTTTGTTCCCCCAAGCTCTGCTATGAGCTCGTAGAAGACTTGGATCAATCCCGAGATCCAAGGTATTGAAGAAAGCCTTTATCGGGACACTGTAACCACATTAGCAGCTCGTCACATTGCTTCTGTAAGTCTTATAGTCTTAAATTTTCATTCTTTCCTTTTTGTATCTGTGCCCTGACTTGCTTTCGTTTTCCTTTCACAGTTGGTGAGCTGTTTTAATACAATTTTGAAGAAAGATGAAGCTATTAAAGCTTCAAGCTCCTCGTCCGGTGTAGAGGAAGCTTTGGTAGGCCTGACGCAGTCTCTGAAAGATTCTCGTCAAAAATATGATGATGATAAGGCAATTTGGGAGAAAAAGCTTACTTTGACTGAGCAGGAGAAGGCTCAGGTTATTGAGATTTCCAAGGGGTTGGAGAAAAAAATGAATGATTTGGAGAAGAAGAATAAGGAGCTCGAAGGGAAGCTCAAAAATGCTGGGGAGCTTGAAAACAAGCTCAAGGCTGCTGAAGAGGAGTTGGGTCAACTTCGGGAAGTAAGCCGTCAGAAGAAGGAAGTTGAGAATAAACTGAAGGCTGCTGACAATCTTCTCTCTGAGAAGCTTTCCTCGGAGAAGGCAAAGAGGAAATTGGCTGTGAAGAAATCCTTCAGTGCCGGCTGGGATAAAAGGGTGGAACAAAGGTTTAGCTTCCATGATGTCGCAAGTCGAATGTGGCAGCCTCAAATACTTTAGAGATGGATGGGTCGGTGCTCTACAAGAAATGTAAGTTGATGAAACTTCTGAATTATTTCAGCGACACATCCCTGGTCCCCCTCCAACTCCTGAAGACGAAGAAGAGGACGAAGCTGCCTCTGAGGAGTCTTCCATGGTGATGGGAGATCAAGTTTCTCATCCCCCAGCCATCCAGCCCATTAACGAGGAACTTCAGCAACTCGTTACTTCATCCGAGCAACTGACAGCATGTCCCGAGCAACCCTCTGTTTCCTCCGAGCAACCTACCTCCTCGTCCCAGCCTCCCGAGAAAGTTTTGGGAGACAAGGAAAAGGTGTAGAGTTGTTCGGATTTCTCTCTATATTTTATTTTTCTTTGTCAAATGTAACTTCTGAGCATGTAACTCTGAACTCTGAACTTTGTACTTCTGAACTCTGTGATGTAATAAAATTTGAACTTTTGCTTATGCATACTGTTGATTCTCTTCTTCATGCTCTGTTTATACTCTTATTGATTATTGCTTTTTCTTCCTCTACTAGTTTCTGGCCAGGATGAAATTATTGTCTGCTCATGATACAAAGCTGTTAAGGCAATGCAATGAATATTTTAAAGCCGGTCATACAGACATGAGTGCAACTCAAATTACTGAGATCCTTGGTCAGGGTGCTTCAGAGCAAGCAATTGAAGCCTATTAATATTTGAAGTGCCTACTCGACCGTGCAGTGGCTAACAACGTAGCATACTATGATATGATTGAGGATCTCCAAGGCACTCTTGAAGAAATTCAGCAACAATATAAGGAATCCACTGCCCTTTTGCACGAGGGGTACGAGAAGAAGTATCAACAAATTTGTGCCGATAAGGGATATGATAAATGGTTTACTGCTTACGATGTGCGGGAGAGAATGATGAAGGCTGAAGTCGAAGAGCACAGACAGATAGCTGAGTTATTAGAGTATGAAAATAATAACTTGCAGAGAGAGGTGTCTCAGTTGAAGTCTGCAGCTTCCACCTCAAATGCTTTGATCCCAGTGACTGACGAGGGATTCTCGTTCTTGGAGGTCAAAAACGCCAACTTGAGGGATGAGTTATAAACCTTGAAGAGGTCTGGCCCTTCTACATCTGCTCGAGGACGAGAAAGAGCTCCTCGCGGACGAGCAAGAGCTGCTCGAATTCCTGTCGAGGAACAGAGGACTCAATCTGCTCTAGAGAACCAGGCCTTCCAACTGATGGCAAAGAACCAGGCATTGGCTGAGATGTCTAAGAAGATCAGGGGTCTGAAAGAGCAACTTTATGCACAGAAGTCTGTCTTGGAAAATAAAGAACTCTTTATTAAAAATCTTCACAAGCAGCTGGAAAGATTGACATATCAATTCCACAAGCAGCCCAGAGAATTCTGGATGGCTGGCTACAACGAGGCTCTCTACCATTTGGATGATCGTATCCAAAATGCAAACAATGAGGGTTACAAACAGGGATGGTTGAATGCCTTAGGTGTGCTGCAACTGGAACAGGGTCATTACCTGTGGGATTACCATAATCCTGGGCTGCTCGACCTACCAGTGCCACCATTCAAGCTTGATATGAGTTGGATCCCTGCTTGGGCCATCCCTCGGTGTCTGATTTCCAAATACCTAGGTGATTACAATCTCCATTCCAATGTCGAGATATCTCGTCCCGAGCACCTGCTAGATCGACCATCTGTGATGAATATCAGGATGCTTGAAGATCTTAACTTCATAAATTCCCCTCATGCTTTAAATGATCAACCTGCTGGCGAGGAACCTGTTTCAAAAGCAGAGGGGAAGAAACCAATAGAATAGGAATCTTAATGTAATAAATTTGTATTTCATTCTTGATGTATTTTGTTTTACATTTAATGAAATAATTTTATTTACAAATCTTGACTGCCATTGTCTTATAACTATAAAACACTTTACATTTGTGCATGTATATCTGTTAAAAAGATAACAACATTGTGTTATTTTGTCGATCAACTGGAGTTTGTTAAAACTTATTGTCGACTATCTTGAATTTGTGGTAATCATTTGATGACTAACCAAAATTGATGATATTTTGTTTCTCGACCAACTTGGTAGTAATTTAAAAAGTCACGAGTAGCAAAAAATTTTGCTTGACCACTTTCCCGTACTCATAAAATGTTTCCGACCAACCTAGGTCGGTAAATTGTTCTTCTCGACCAACTACAGTTAGTGGGTTTTTCTTACCGACCAATCTTTGGCACTTTTTGGAATATTTTTACTTCCCGACCAACCTTAGTTGGCGTTTTCGAGAATATATTTACTTCCCGACCAACCTTAGTTGGCATTTTCGGGAATAGATTTACTTCCTAACCAACCAAGTTGGCATTTTTAGGAATACATTTACTTCCTAACCAACCAAGTTGGCATTTTTAGGAATACATTTACTTCCTAACCAACATAAGTTGGCATTTTTAGGAATAGTTTTACTTCCCGACCAACCTTAGTTGGCGTTTTCGAGAATATATTTACTTCCCGACCAACCTTAGTTGGCGTTTTCGAGAATATATTTGGGTAGTCCGATGAGTAGTGTGTAGCACTAGTATTCCACAAAAAAATTCCAACAAAAGTTTCCATTTTGTATGTCCCTGGTCGAACAACTTCCTTAACTCGGTAGGGTCCATGCCAATTGGCTTCCAGTTTTTTGTGCTTTTGAATCACCTTCTTTAACACATAGTCTCCTTCTTTCGAGTCGCACTTCTTCTTTCTCTTGTTGTAGAATACAGCTGTTCGTTGTTGGTAAGCAGCATTTATAATGGTTACTTCTTCCCTAACCTCCTCCTGCATGTCCAAATCTAACCTTCTCATGAAATCGCTGACAGGGGAATTGAAATTCAGTATTCTGTGTGTTGGGAGGCCCAATTCGGCGGGTATAACAGCTTCACTTCCAAATGCCAGCATATATGGAGATTCCCCTGTTGCTGCTCGGGGAGTAGTTCGGTAAGACCATAACACTGATTGTAGCTCGTTGATCCAGTCTGCTTTCGCATCGTTCAGTCTTTTTTTCAAACCATTCAGCAACGTTCTGTTTGTCACTTCAGTTTGTCCATTGCTTTGAGGATGGCCTGGTGCCGAGTGGATCTTCAAGATATTTGATTGATGACAATAGGCAGCAAACTCCTCGTTGTCAAATTGTGTTCCATGGTATGTGATGAAGGCATGAGGAAGACCATATCGACAAATGATGTTCTTCCAAATAAATTGGTACACCTCGTCGTACGTCATATCAATGAGAGGCTCAGCCTCAACCCATTTAGTAAAATAATCCATAGCGACCACGAGATACATAAATCTTCCCCTGGTCGTTGGCAGTGGACCGACCAAATCTATTCCCCATATGTCAAATGGCCAAGGGGAAGTAATGGGTGTCAATAACGCTTGGGGAGTTCTTCGGATGGAGGAGAAGCGCTGACACTTTTCACATTTCTTAGCATAGGCTATGCAATCAGCCCTCATCGTCGGCCAGTAGTATCCTTGAGTCATCATTCTTTGCAAAAGTGTCTGACCTGCTACATGGGCTCCACAGGACCCTTCATGGACCTCTTCAATTAAATCTTTTACCTCGGTGGGATGCACACATCTTTGCAAACCTGTTATAATTCCTCGTTTGTATAGAATACCATTAGTCCGTACATAACAAGCAGCCTTAAACTTCAGTTTCTTGGCTGCAAGTTTGTCAGTTGGTAATTCCCCTTTCTCAATATATGCCCTGATGGGATCCATCCATGATGACCCTAAATCGAGGGTATTAAAGTTTATCGTCAGATCTTCATCTATACTCCGACCAGCTATGAGGACGTGTGTGCTCGCGTTCAATTAAGAAATAATATAATAAATACTATTTTTAACCCAAATTAACCCTAAGCATGCAACTAGGTGTGATTGAAACAATATGAGATCATGCACAAGATATTCAACACACAAAGTTTAAGGAAAAATCCCCCTCAGGGGCAAAACCATTTGTATATTCACTATAATTTGTAAAAGATGGTTTACAATCGGATTACAATGAAATACAGGTTGACTAAGAATTACCCTCAGGTGTCGGATTTTGTAGTCGCGGCTGGAATATCCCTTTCCAGTAGGGTTGGCAGCTGGAACTATCCCTGTCCAGTAGGGCAGCAATGAAGAGGAAGAAGCGGTCCACTTCACAAAGGTTGAACAACAGCAATGGTGTTCTTGGGTTACCAAATTTGATTCACATAGATATGGAAGATGTGTGAATCTAAAAACCTAGAATCATAGGACTCAATAGGTGAAGACTTTAGGGTTGATATGCTCTGAAAATCGTGGGAAAGTCTTAGAAAAAAACCACTTCCCGTAGTGGGATTAAGTAGGAGAGCTTGAGCCCTAAAATTCGGAACCTGATTTGACCACGATCTGTTTGAAATTATCCCCGTCGGATCGGTCCGGTCCCTTTAGGCGGATTGGTCCGGTGACATCGGATCGGTTCCTTTTTGAAGACGGATCCATCCGGTTGGCATCGGATCGGATCGGTATTTTGACTTCATCGGTTCGCTATGGATCCGGGGTATACTGGCCTCACCTCAGCAGGCGGATCGGTCCGGATGAACCGGATCGATTCTTTTATCTGGCCCGGATCGGTCCGGTAAGGTCAGTTTCCCTTGATTCCTATTTCTCCTTTTGATATTCGGATCCGTTGATGAGCATATGATTCTTGAACTTCCTCAACGGTGTAATGGCGTACGACATATACAATATTAATGGACAAAAATGTCCTTACAAATCTCCCCCTATGTCTATGCCGGTATATACATAAAAACAAACATTCGAATTATCAAAGAAATGAACATGCCTATACAAATCTACCCTTCCATGAACCCAAAACTGAAAGAGTACAAGTGAATAAGACTGCATCGTTTGATCTTCAAATCTTCAGGAATCTCAACGCTTTTCTCATCAGGGTGTGCAATTCAGTTATCAAAGTAGTACCTACACACATGAGATAAAGCAGAATACCAAGTGACATATCGAGTTTGAAATGAGATAAACATATATACCATTATGAACAAAACTCAAAATTTCAAATCTCTCCCATAATAAGATAATTCTTTCTCCCCCTTTTTATGATGACTCAAAATAGATAAATGAGAGAAATAAATCAAATAAGCAAGTGCGGTATGTCACAAGGATAATATCACACCATGAATGAACACACAGCAACTAAGTCGATGATAGCGTAAATGAAGAGGTGTGATCAAATTCGATAGGAAAATCAATGCATACAAACATGACATATGTGCACGATGAATATTGGATATTCCTAACGAATGAACTCAAAAGCTTCCTTTGGTGTAAAAGAAATGCAATATATGACATTGACTAAATCAAATCAACAAATCAAAGATCAAAGTGATTTCTACACCAATAACGTCCAAAATGTTTTTCATGCTTTTTCAGGACTGTCAAGGAAGTGCAAACCCGTTTTCATTCTCCAACCAAAATCCCTCAGATTTATATTTTGAATAGAGGTATACTAAATTCTCAAACTTTGGAGAATTGATGGTGAAACCTAAATGGCCCATATTTGGCATGAATTACTTTTTATTGCCTTTAAATTTTTTTCGGGCTCTTTTAACCTCTTAGGACCTCGGATATTAAAATTCCTCCATTTTTTAGGTCCTTTTTAACGGTGGCTTTTGCGCAAAGGATAAATGATCAACTTTCGCAGCCCCTCCCCGTTATGAAAATATACACACAGTCTCACCAAAACGGTTTTTACATGCAATCCAATCTTGTCAAGTTTTATCGCATATTGTACATTGTATAGACAGAATTGAGATAGAAACACTCAAGCCAATATGTGATAGACAAGTGCAATAGACAAATACAGCCGTGCATGTGTGCAATAAAGGATATAGGAGTCAAGCATGTAGGAAATATCACTAATTACATCTCAAGGACTTCAATCAATGTTAAGCACATGGATGAAATGATGTAGCCTCTCAAATCTCTATAAAACAGACACATGGATAAATGGAATGAAGTTGTGACTTGGCTAACTTAAATGCTCATCCAAAACACAAAAATCTTTTTGGCCTTTTTCAAAAAATTTATCAAAATAAAATATTTTTGTACTTTTTCAAAAGCAATAGGAAGCATATGATATGAACATAAAGAAGCATCCTATTCTAGACATAGACCAACCCCTCAGTCAGCTGTGCAAATCCCTAAAGATTTCCTAAGACTCTCAAATCTAAGGGCATCTAAAGGTTTCGTGAAAATATCGGCTAACTGACGGTCGGTAGGAACAAAACTCAGGGATACGACGTTCTCTTCAACTAACTGACGTATAAAGTGCTCACGTATCCTGATGTGTTTTGTGCGCGAATACTGAACTGGATTGCGGGATATGTGTATCGCGCTCGTGTTATCACAGGAAATGGTCATGGTGTCTTGTGATATACCATACTCCTCTAGCATTTGCTTCATCCACAAGAGTTGTGTGCAACAACTCCCGGCGGCTATATACTCAGCCTTCGCAGTGGACAAAGAGATGGAATTTTGCTTCTTGGTCAGCCAGGAAACAAGAGCAGAACCAAAATAGAAACACCCACCAGAAGTGCTCCTACATCCATCTACATCCCCAGCCCAATCGGCATCCGAATAGGCGGACAGACAGTCATCGGTATCAAAGGAATACCAAATCCCGTAAGAGAGAGTCCCACTCACGTATTTAATAATACTTTTTAGAGCAAGTAAATGTGACTCTTTTGGGGATGCCTGATATTGCGCACAGACTCCAACACTAAAGGCTATGTCGGGACGACTGACAGTCAAGTAGAGAAGACTACCTATCATACTCCGATACAAGGTTTGCTCTACGTCCTTGCCTGTAGTGTCCTTACTAAGCTTGGTAGTGGTACTCATAGGTGTACGTGCATGCTTAGCGGAGTCTAAACCAAATTTCTTCACTAGGTCTCTAGCATACTTGGATTGGGAGATGAACATCCCATCCTCTAGCTGACGAACCTGGAGACCAAGGAAGAATGTAAGCTCACCAACCATGCTCATCTCAAACTCACTTTTCATCTCCTCCTCAAAGTGATGAGCATGCTGGGAGCATGTGGATCCAAAGACTATGTCGTCCACATAGACCTGGGCAACCAAAATAGCACCGTCATCTCTCCTGACGAACAACGTCATATCTACTCCCCCTCTCTTGAAGCCACGAGCTAAGAGATAGGAAGTAAGCCTCTCGTACCAAGCACGGGGTGCTTGCTTCAAACCATACAAGGCTTTCCTCAGATAGTAGACGTGCTCAGGGTGCTGAGGGTCTTCAAACCCTTTTGGTTGTTCCACATAAACCTCCTCCTGTAGAATGCCATTCAGAAAGGCACTCTTAACATCCATCTGATATACCTTGAAGCGTAGATGACATGCGATGGCGAGCAGAAGACGGACGGACTCAAGCCTCGCAACAGGAGCAAATGTCTCCCCAAAGTCTACACCCTCTATCTGTGTGTAGCCTTGAGCGACCAACCTAGCCTTATTTCTGATTATGGTACCATATTCATCCATTTTGTTCTTGAAAATCCACCGGTTACCTATCACATTAGTCTCACTAGGTCGGGGGACTAATTCCCAGACATTATTCTTTTTAAACTGAAGCAACTCATCCTGCATAGAAGATATCCAGTGTTCATCCTTGAGTGCTTCTTTATGGTTCTTGGACTCGACTTTGGACGTGTAGCAAAGATGGCTAACAACGTTCTCTAGCTGAGCACGAGTCTTGACCCCTAGAGTGGGATCACCAACAATGGCTGAAGGATCATGACTCTTGCGAACCCAAGCAGGTGTGTCCCCTAACACAGGAATAGGGTCCACAGAGTGTGAGAGAGGAACAGGTAAATCACTGTCAGAACAATCCTCATCCTCACACAGAAGGTTAGGATCAATAACCGTCGAAGGTTCGTCATCTTGCACGGTAACGTTTATTGATTCCATAACCCTAGAGCTCTTCAGTTTAAATACCCGGTACGCTCTACTATTCGATGAATATCCTAGAAATATTCCCTCGTCGCTCCGGGAGTCGAACTTTCCTAATTGCTCTCTATCCCGTAGGATGTAGCATTTACTCCCAAAACACGAAAATATGCCAGGTTGGGCTTCTTGCCAGTCCACAACTCATAAGGAGTGTGAAGTGTGTGTGGACGCAGATACACCCTATTCACCGTGTGGCATACAGTAGACACTGCCTCTGCCCAAAATCTCCTAGAAACTTTACGACCTAGAAGCATAGATCTAGCCATCTCTTGGATCGTTCTATTCTTTCTCTCAACAATCCCATTTTGCTGAGGAGTTCTCACAGCAGAAAACTCATGTTTGATCCCAAGGCTATCACAGTACAAATCCACCTTTGCTTCCTTAAATTCAGTGCCGTTATCACTACGTATTCTGTTAATAGTGACACCGTGTTGATTTTGCAGGACACGGCACTTGGTCGTTAAAAATTCTACAACATCGGATTTCTCTCTCAGAAAACCTACAATGGAGTACCTGGAGAAATCATCTACCATCACGAGGATGTACCTCTTACCACCTAGACTCTCAGTACGAGTAGGACCCATAAGATCCATGTGAATCAACTCTAGAACACGAGAGGTGGTAATGGAATGCAACTTCCTATGAGGACTACGAATTTGTTTTCCCAACTGACAGGGTCCACAAACGGTCGAAGTTGACTTTCCAAGAGATGGTAAGCCACGTACTAGGTCCTTTTTAGCTAAACGATTAAGATCTCTAACGTTCACGTGACCTAGACGTTGGTGCCACAGATCCATAGGAGTGATCGTGGCGCTGTTGCAGACAAGTGAGGATGTGGGCTCAGTCCCATAGCAGTTATCCTCTGTCCTCACCCCTTGCACTAAAAGTTTACCGGCTTGATTATAGACCTTACAAGCTTTTCGGTCAAACTTCACTACAAAGTCATCGTCGCACAACTGGCTGTTGTTAAGAAGGTTTGCTTTCAAACCTTTAACGTACAGCACGTTCTCTAGCTTTGGAAATCCCGGTAACTCTACTGTACCTCGTCCTACTATGCTAGATTTGCTACCATCTCCAAAGGTAACTCTCCCATCATTATAATCCTCAAGATGGGTAAAATATGAGACATCACCTATTATGTGTCTGGAGCATCCACTGTCAAAATACCACTGAGAGGTATTATGTGCTTTGAGAGCAACATGGACAACAAGGGCCTTTTTCTCTTTCTTAGGAACCCAAGAGTAGGTACCTTTTTGTATTCCCTTGTTGTTGTTGGTTTTAGCCGGAATGCGGGGCGCCTTCATTGATGGTAAGGTCATCCGTCGGAATTCCTCCATCAAACTCTGTGATGTAGCGGCTAGAAACTCAACTCGCTCTCTCAGACTGGCAAACTCATCAGTATGATGTGGAGAAGTAAAAGTACGCCGTGTCCGACCAAATCTATAGCAAAACTCCCTAAGGTGTCCATTTCTTTTGCAATGGGAGCAAAAGGGCACAGTATTAGGAGGACCTTGGATTGCTTTTCTTGGTCGAACTCTCCTTCTTGGTTTTTGATGACGGCCATAAGGAGTCGTAGTAAACTCGGGAATTGGTCCGGGTGCAATTTGGGACGTGGAGGCACCATCAAAACCTATTCCTTGCCTGTCACCAAAACCTAGAGCGGGACCGAGGAGCATCTTTCCCATCTTCCCAGATCTGTCCTCGATTTGTACCTTGACTTTCCTAGCTCTCTCAAGGTCATGAGTAAGCTGAGCAACAAGGGCTTCAAGTTTCTTCCTAGTCTCCATGGAGGAATGGAGCTCACTAGTAAGACTAGCCACTTGTTTAGTCAAGTCCGCTTTCTCTTTCTCAAAACTGCTCTCTCTCTCTCTAAGCAAATTCTCTTTACTAACCCAGGCAGACTCTCTTTCTCTCATGGAGGTGCAGGTGGAGGACTCTCTCTCTCTCGTCTCTTCTAGATCTTCTTCTAACGCGGTGATCCTAAGAACTAACGCCTTGTTACGTTTTTTAGTTTTGAAAGACTCATTATATAACTCGGCGTAGGCACGTTGAAGGTTACTCTCGTCCTCACTACCTTCCTCCTCTCCCTCACTCTCTTCGCTCTCGCTGTCGAGGTGTCCCTGTGAAGTAGCATCCTCATCGTCGTGAGATGCAATAGGAGTACTCACATGACTAGCCATGAATGCGGTGAAGTTACGCTCATGTGGTGACTCATCTCCCGAGTCCACCGACTCGACCTCACTGTCGTCACTAAGGGTAGCATTTAGTACAGCTTTACCCTTTTCCCTATTCAGATGAGTGGCACACTCAAACGCTCTGTGTCCCTTACCGTCGCACTCAAAACATCTCTCACTTTCTTTCAGAGGAGGATTTTTTGAAACTTTTTCATTTTTCTTTTCAAACTTATTTTTCTCAAATTTCTTTTTATCTTTAAAATTGCCATTTTTCTTAAATTTGAGAATCCTCTTGAAATTTTTTGCGAAAAGAGCCAAATCATCTAAGTCAAAATCGCACTCAGAATCTGACGTGTCAGTTTCTCTCTTTCTAGATGACTCTACCCTCTTTCTAGCAAACCCCCCACTCCTTCTCTCTTGGGCCTTAAGAGCAATTCCCTTATTTTAGATTTAGCATTTTTAGGGAACATATCAATTTCATAAGTTTGCAAATATCCTACAAGTTCTTCCAATTTTAGCGTATTTAAATTACCCATAGAATTTAGCACAGTGACTTTAGGGATAAAACACTTAGGAAAAGAACGAAGAATCTTTTTAACAACTCTAGCATTCAGAATATGTTCACCAAGATTAAAGCTAGTATTCACAATGTCAGAAAGTCTAGCATAAAATTCATCAAAGCATTCAGATTCATGCATGGTGATTGTTTCAAATTGAGTTATCAAATTTTGCAACTTAGACTCTTTCACAGCATTGGTTCCTTCATGGGTGAGTTGTAAAACATCCCATGCCTCTTTTGACGTGGTACACGTCATTATGCGTTTGAACTCATCAGGTGTGACAGATCCAGAAATAGCACTTAGACCCTTAGAATTAAATGATGACCATTTAATTTCTTCATCAGACCAAGTAATGTCAGGTTTCAAGTTGGTCACATTATCAACAGTCACGGTGGGAGGAGTCCACCCTCGTTCAACCAAAATCCAGACACGTTCATCAATGGATTTTAAAGCCGACCTCATACGGGCTTTCCAATAAGCATAATTTGTCCCGTCAAAAATAGGCATTTTATAATATGACTTCTCCATTTGAACACACACTTTTTCAAAAATCATTTTTTTCAGAAAATTGATATCTTAGAAAAATTTTGCGGAAAAAGGAATACGCGATAGATTAGCGTAACCTGCTCTGATACCAATTTGAGGACGTGTGTGCTCACGTTCAATTAAGAAATAATATAATAAATACCATTTTTAACCCAAATTAACCCTAAGCATGCAACTAGGTGTGATTGAAACAATATGAGATCATGCACAAGATATTCAACACACAAAGTTTAAGGAAAAATCCCCCTCAAGGGCAAAACCATTTGTATATTCACTATAATTTGTAAAAGACGGTATACAATCGGATTACAATGAAATACAGGTTGACTAAGAATTACCCTCAGGTGTCGGATTCTGTAGTCGCGGCTGGAATATCCATTTCCAGTAGGGTTGGCGGCTGTAACTATCCCTGTCCAGTAGGGCAGCAATGAAGAGGAAGAAGCGGTCCACTTCACAAAGGTTGAACAACAGCAATGGTGTTCTTGGGTTACCAAATTTGATTCACATAGATATGGAAGATGTGTGAATCTAAAAACCTAGAATCATAGGACTCAATAGGTGAAGACTTTAGGGTTGATATGCTCTGAAAATCGTGGGAAAGTCTTAGAAAAAAAACCAATTCCCATAGTGGGATTAAGTAGGAGAGCTTGAGCCCTAAAATTCAGAACCTGATTTGACCACGATCTGTTTGAAATTATCCCCGTCGGATCGGTCCGGTCCCTTTAGGCGGATCGGTCCGGTGACATCGGATCGGTTCCTTTTTGAAGACGGATCCATCCGATTGGCATCGGATCGGATCGGCATTTTGACTTCATCGGTTCGCTATGGATCCGGGGTATACTGGACTCACCACAGCAGGCGGATCGGTTCGGTTCCTTTAGGCGGATCGGTCCGGATGAACTGGATCGGTTCTTTTATCTGGGCCGGATCGGTCCGGTAAGGTCAGTTTCCCTTGATTCCTGTTTCTCCTTTTGATATTCGGATCCGTTGATGAGCATATGATTCTTGAACTTCCTCAATGGTGTAACGGCGTACGACATATACAATATTAATGGACAAAAATGTCCTTACAAGCTAAAATTTCAATTGGGATTGTTCTTCGCAACTCGGTACGAGTAGCTGATGCTAATCGAGCTAAGGCGTCTACTCTTGCATTCTCCATTCTTGGTATTCTGACCAGCTGAATAGCAGCAAATTCCGACACCAATTCCTTTGCCTTTGCATGATATCTGATAATTAATTCTCCTTTAGCTGCATATACTCCCATCATTTGGTTTATGACCAATTGCGAGTCACTGAAAACAATAACTTGTTCTGCCCCCATGGTTTTTGCTAAACTAATACCTGCAATCATGGCTTCATATTCAGCCTCATTATTGGAAGCTTTGAATTGGAAACGTAGGGCGTATTCCATATCGACCTCGTCCGGACTGTTCAAAACTATCCCTGCGCCACATCCTGTAGTGCAGGATGAACCATCCACATACAGACTCCATATAGGTAACTCGTCTTCAAATTTCTGATCTGACAGAGTTCCTCGGTGGAAAATTTATTGCTTCCTATCACCATCTCCTGATATTTCTTGCTGTTCGTCGATCATCTTTTCTTTCCCTTTTACCAACCTAAGCTGGTCTGGGCTTGAATTTGATGATCCTGTAACATCTACTTGCCCTTTTACCAAGCAAAGTTGGTCTGGGCTTGCATTTGATGATCCTGTAACATCCACAGGTTGATCAACGAGCAACTTTTGCTCCTCGGGGGTATCAGGATAAGTGAACTCTGCTATAAAATCTGCTACTGCTTGCCCTTTTAGCGATGATCTGGGTTCATAAACTATATCATATTCACCAAGTTCTATTGCCCAGCACATCAATCTTCTTGATTTTTCTGGTTTATGAAGGGCTTGCCTCAATGGCATATCAATATATACTACTATGGCATGAGCCTGGAAGTATGGCTTCATTCTTCTACTTGCCTCGATCAATGCTAGTTCCAATTTTTCCAGCCTTGGATATCGGATCTCTGCTCCTCGGAAGGCCTTACTTGTGTAGTAGATTGGTTTTTGTACTCCATTCTCCATTCTTATCAATGCCGAACTAACCGCATTCTCGGACACTGCCAGATACAAGTATAATTTTTCTCCCATCACTGGCCTGGATAACAGTGGAGGTGTTCCCAAATATTTCTTCAAGTCTTGGAAAGCCTTCTCACATTCATCATCCCACTCAAAAGTTTTTCGGAGTGTCTTGAAGAATGGGAGACATCGATCAGTTGCTCGCGATACAAATCTGTTGAGTGCTGTTACTCGTCCTGTAAGACTTTGCACCTCTTTCTTCGCCGTTGGGGATCGCAGCCCTAACAGAGCTTTGATCTTTTCAGGGTTAGCTTCAATGCCTCGCTGATTGACAATGTACCCGAGAAATATGCCTTCTCGTACTCCAAATATGCATTTCATTGGTTTCAACTTCATTTGATATTTATCTAGTTGATCAAAAGTCTGACTTAAGTCGACTAGATGATCAGCAACTTTCTTGCTTTTTGTCAGCATATCATCAACATAGACTTTCATATTGCAACTAATTTGTTCTGCAAACACTTTGTTCATCAGCCGCTGATATGTTGCACCTGCATTTTTCAAACCAAAAGGCATAACATTATAACAATAAATTCCCCTAGGGGTAATGAAAGAAGTACTCTCCCTGTCTTCAGGTTTCATTTTAATCTGATTGTAACCAGAATAAGCATCCATGAAGCTCAGCAGCTCATGTCCCGAGGTAGCATCCACTAGTAGATCAATTCAGGGCAGCGAAAAGTGATCCTTTGGGCATGCTTTGTTGAGGTCGGTGAAGTCTACACACATCCTCCATTTGTTGTTCTTCTTTTTCACCATCACCACATTTGCTAACCAGCCTGGATATTTAACATCTTCAATAAAGCAAGCTTTCTGGAGCTTCTCGACTTCCTCCTGTATAGCTTGATTCTTCTCGGGACTGAATATTCTTTTTCTCTGCTTTACAGGCTTAATCTCCTTATTTACATTGAGTTCGAGACATAAGAAATTTGGGTCTATCCATGGCATATCCTCATGACTCCACGCAAAAGTTTTCTTTCTGCTTCTTAGGAAAGTTATCAATTTCTGCTTTAGTGAGGCTTCCAACGACGAACCTACTTGAGTAATTCGTTCAGGGTGCTCGTCGTCCAGAATGATGTTTTCAGTTGCTTCCACCGCTTGACCCTTTACGAGTTGCGACTCATCTCTAGGATCCAATGTTTTAATTTCTTCACCTTCATCCACTTGATAGGTGGTGGTTTTTTTCCTTGATTCCTCCATTTCCTCTTGCTCAGCGGATGAATAATAGCATTCCCGAGCTACTTTCTGATCACCTTTCACAACTCCTACTCCAAAATTTGTTGGAAATTTTAGGCATTGATGTACCGTAGATGGTACAACCTCGAACTTCTTCAATCCTACTCTTCCCATGATGATATTGTATGATGATTGAACATTTTTATCCATCACGAAGAAGCGTATTCTTTCTGTTCGACAAGCAGGCCACGTACCAATGAATATATCCAATTTGATCGTCCCAAGTGGAAATACTTTCTCGCCAGCAAAACCGAGGAGGGGTCTATGATAATGCTCCAGTTGAGATAGCTTTAGATTTAAACTGTCGAAGCACGAGTAGAACATGATGTCTGTCGAGCTACCATTATCTACCAGTACTCTTGAAATCATTACCTCCTTCATCCTCATTTTGATCACCAATGGGTCATCATGAGGATATAGAACACCTGCGAGGTCGTTCTTTGAGAACCAATGACCAATTTCTCTTTATTCACCTTTCTCGGGCGATCCTCCTCAACTAGATTTATTCGTTGAATGTATGAGCAAGCTTGAGCCTCACAGGGGTAAGCTTTTCTCTCGGCAGTAAGGTCTCCTCCTCCTGCATCTCCACCTGTAATAACATTACAGTCAAATGACCCAAAGCGTATTGAAATAACCTCATGTTCTGGCTGCCTTGGTCTCTTGGGAAGATCGGGGTCGTCTTCTAGATCAACTTCATGGTCTCTCTTCTTGTTCTCCTCTGCTCGACGAGGAGATCTAGACCTCTCACTTATTCGGTCGTTGTTCCTTCTATCATTCCTCCGATCAATATACTTTGCCAGTTTTCCTCGTCTGATGAGTGTTTCAATCTCATTATGAAGAGCTATGCAATTTTTAGTCATATGGCCATGATCTTTGTTAAACTCGTAATATTTTGCCTTATTTCTCCTGTCAGGGTCTGCCTTCATTTTCTCTGGCCAGTTTAATTCCTCATTGTTCTTGATTTCTTCTAGAACATGGTTGATGTCTTTCTTCAAAGGAGTATAATTATTAAATTTCTTCAATACTTCCCATGACGACCTCGTTCTTGAGTGTTTGTCACTACCATTGTTCTTATTGTGACACCCCGCCTAATTAAATACCGTGCGATCACTCCTTTATTAAATTAAAATCAAGGTGAACAGTTGGTTCATTCTTAGCATCACTGTCGTAAAAATAACTATTCCAAATTTAACACCCTATTTAATTAAGCTAAGTGTCAAAACCATTTTTAAACATTACTTTCCAAAATTTTATTTTGAAAATAAAGATTTAATTATCAACGACAATTCAATATTTAAAGAATCACACCACAATAATCCTGGAACATATAATCCAATTAATTAAACATTCAACAACTAAATCCCAACATTTAAAACTTAAAGTAAAACATACATGCTGAATAAATCCCAAAGTAATATTACTAGAAATAACTGAAATACAAATGTCCCAATAAAACAGATAAATAGTGGAAAGGGCGACACATGCCCAATAAGGAGAATGATAGAAGTGGAATCAAGTAAATGAAATCGTCTAAGCAAGTGGCCTGCAACTCCCACCTAAGCTGCAGCACGTTCCTTCCAAGGGATCCTAAGCAAGACGCCCCTGTGGCTGGGCACCTGTAATATATACATATATATACAAGAGAGAAAGAGGAATAGAAACGGGTCAGAGCCCGATAGTGTATATGATTTAAAAATTCGTTTAGCAAGTATTTAAATTGATACAGGCCAATGCAACAACATATTAGTGCGACACTCTCTTGAGAAATTCTCACCTCTCTTCTAATGTGCACTCCTATCGCACTAACCTTCCCAATGGTTTATCTCATCATATATCACACTATCTTTCCCCAAGGATTTAACTTATCTTAGGTGACTCTCAAGATTTAAGATTGAACGATACAATTGTTTGAAAAGAATATTTCAATTAGTATCCAAAAGTCTCGTTTTAACTTTATTAATTTATAAAGTTTTCCAGTGTCATATTATACTTTCTCAAAACAAGTATTTACAATATGAGCCATCAACCATGTCCTACTTACCATATCACAGTAGGCAGTTCCAAATTCCAAAATTTCGTATATATATTAAATACTCGTATAATATATATATATATTATAACAGCACCCCAAATAAAAACTATGGTGCGGGCATACTCTACTATCCAATCCCCGTATCACTCGTACTAAGGGGAATACAAATTCGGAATCACTCTCGAATTGTATTAACATATACACAAACAATATTGAGGCGAAGCATAGATTCCAAGTCTCTAAGAGGATGGAACATACCCGCGTCTCTTAGGACCGTCTGAACTATCAATTCGATAGCCTGTACCAAGGATATCTATCTCCTAGGGTACGAGTCAATATCCCCCATAAGGCACACGAGATAAGATCGTCCCAGCGCGGAAACCTCAGGGATAACAAGTAGCGTGGGTATGTTTTTCACACATAGATAGTATATGCATACACAATCATAAAACTATACTAATATTACCATATCCATATTAGGTATATCTCAAATCCCATAGTTATGACATTTATCCTCATATCTCATTATTAGTTATCACGTTTAACGATTCGTCTTTAACTTTAATTCGAGGTATTATCCCAACTTACTACGTAACACTCATGGAATCTATTCTCCCAAGTATAAATTCAGTAGGAATTCATCTATTTTCCGTCGTAATCATTTTTACGTAATCTCTCCCTTTAATACAAGATTTCATCGTTCCTTATGTAATTATCCCAAAAATACAATTCTCGTCTCACATTAAAGACCCCAACATTATTCATATGTCCTACTGGTCTTCCACATCTCCCAAAGCATTTTATTAAGGATGTCCAAGAATTATTTCACGTTAACTTGAATTTAACTAATTTAAAAAGGGAAATAGGAGTCTGCCAGGAGGGGTCGATCGATCGAGGTCTGGGGCTCGATCGATCGATCAAGCAGGTATGCGAAATCTGCAGTTTTGCAGTTACGGGTTTCATCCTCTAACCTCAACAAATTCCATATTTTTCATACCCAAATGACCCAAAATTCTTTATATAAATATCAAGAACCCTAGAAATCTCTTAAACATGGTTCTAACAATTATTTTCCAGAAATTCCTTCTTATAAACATCATAATTCGTGGTTTAATCCTCTACATGACAAAGGGTTTCCAGAATTTTCATTCAAACCATAGCTACATGAAATTTCCTAACTCAAATCGGGTTTATCTTCCATATAAATCATCCTAATCATTCCTAAACCAATATGAAAGATGCATCAACTAAAAAAGCAAGATAAACACTTTCCTGGGATTTTCAGAAGTCTGGTTTGGTTTCGAAAATGGTGTGGTTGCGTTCCCCGTCTCGCGATCTACGCTTTGGCGGTGGCGGCGGTGCAAACGAGTGAGTTTTGAGCCTTGGAATGCCTTGAGAGCTCTCTCATCTCCTCTCCAATGGCCGTTCTAGTGTTTTGAGTTATCTAACCCTAGGAGATAACCTAAACATCTGATATAGCCCCTTTAATTTTTCGTGGGTTTAATTACCCAAAAATACAAAATGACTAAAATGCCCTCCCGGGATACTAATTAGGCCTAAAAACGCCCCGAGACCCAAATCAAACCCCCGGGTATACTTTTCTGACTATCTCGACCCTTTCGGACGCGTTGGCGCACTCAAAACCACCATACGAACAACTTATAAAATATTTACTTTTATTTATCAATATTTAGTCCCGACGCGACACGAGCGCGTCCCGACTCAAATTTAAAAAATTGTCATTTTATTCACTCGTGACATTTAATATGACCACTATTATATATTACTTTGCTCATTAGTAATATTCAACAAATTTTTCCATAATTACTAACTCTCATCACGTTAATAATTATAACATAATTAATTTTCGGATTTTTATTAAATAATTAATTCAACATTAAGTTTAATAAATCCCCAAATTAATATAGCATAAAAATACGGGGTATTACACTTATGCTCTTTCTTCTTAGCTTTATCACCTTCCACCTTGGTTTCTTTGGCATCCATATTCTTCTTCGCAGCCATAGCCTCCTCGGCATTCATAATCTTGGCCGCTTTTCCCATAAGATCTGACATGGTTCTAGGTGGATCTTTGGCCAAAGTGTAGTACAACTTGTTGGGTAGTAATCCACTCATCAAGGCGGTAATCGCTGTCTTTTCCTCATAATCAATGACTTCGAGTTTCTCGTTATTAAAACGAGTTATATAATCTCTGGTACTTTTACCAGCTTTTTGTCTAACACATAACAAATGCACTACTCGTTTAACTGGCTTTGCCCTAAAACGGAAATTCCCAATGAATAACTCGGCTAGTTGGAAAAAAGTTGAGATCTTACCCCGAGGAAGATTATTATACCATATTTGAGCAGATCCGGTAAGAGTTCCCGAGAGTGCTCTGCATCTCATCTCATCTGGAACAGCATAGATGTCGACTGCAGCTTGGTATTGTTCTATATGAAGGACAGGGTCAGTCTTTCCATAATATTTGGGGGTCACAACAGGTGCTTTGAACTTTGATGGTGTTGGAAAATCTACAATGGCCGGGACAAAAGGTGTTCCTTGAACAAAAGTTCATTGTAGAGGGTTCTTGGCCTTAGCCATTTCCCCTAATCTATCCTCCAGCCTCTGAATAGAGCCTTTCCACGCATCGTTTCCTTCCTCGGGCCTGTTAGTTCGAGCAACTAATCGTGTTGATGTGGCTTCCTGGGATCTATCTTGACGAGCAGCTGGTCGCGACTGGGCAGATCCTTCCCTTAAGTCTGATGGTCATCGAAAACTCCTCGATGTTGCTCTAGGAGGACTTTTACTCCTCCTAGGACCTAATCGATCAAAAGGAGATACTCTGCTTAATCTTTCTAGTGCATTGGTCCTTTTTGGAGAGAGAGTGATACGTTGTTCAATATCTGTGGCTCGTACCGATGAAGTTCGTCCAGGTTGATAAGAAAAATCTTCAGACTCCTCAGTACGATATGAATCGGTACGCCTAGTACGCGAAGAAGGTAAACGGGTATTTCTTTGAATACTTCGAGTGGGTTGGTGCAACGCCATGGAGGGTTCGTATCAGTTGTCGCATAGTTTCTTGCATGACTGTCTGGCCCTGGTCCAGATTTGTCATTATTCCAGCCAGATCTGGAATATTGGGCGGAGCAGATGGATTTGGAGGGCTTCCAGCGTTTTGATTGCTGGGTTCTGGAATATCAGCCATTTGTGATGAGTTGTTTTGGATGAAAAATGATATTACCAGTCGTTTTACACAGACGGCGCGAATCTGTTGATGTAAAAAATTAGATGATATCTAATTATTTAATCACAGATAAATAAAATGAGACAAAGAACTTTTAAAGTGGTTCAGACTTATAAGAATGGCTTACGTCCACTGTTTCTGTTATTGCTGACTGTTTGGGAATTCTCGATTACAAGTTTTCTCAAGAAATTCCGGTCCCCTACAATGAGGATAATACAATGTATTTATAGCCCTAAGGCTGTAATGTGAAAGGGTAATACATTCAATGCCCCCCTTAAGCGTATACATCTGTATGATAATAAGCATTTAATGCGCAGTCAAACTGTTGGTTATCCAGCTATTAATGCTTTGTCCGAGGTGCAGCTCGGACCGCCTAAGCTGCTCGGACCGCAAAAGTTCCTCGGTACTCAAAAGTTTCTCGGAGAGTTCTTGTAGGTCAGAGCGTCTGAGTTTAACGGGGAAGAAGAGTTTCTCGTTGCAGTATGGTTCCTCGGAGTCGAGGTGTTGTTCGTAAGTGTTTGTCATTGCCATGTAGATTGCCACGTGTCTTCACCCAATTGGGCCATGTCAGCAGATTAAATTTGGTATCAACAATTATTTTGGGAGGGTGAATGGGAGATAAAGTATACAATGGTATGTTGGAAAGCACTGATTTAATGAGAAGAGAGAAAGTTAGATTGCCATCCATCTGCCTGGGATCTAATCTTTTACACCAAACTTTCAAAATAGATAGATTTCCTTTTACCTTTGAATAATGGACAACCAAGGTATGTAATAAGAGATTTAACTTAAGATAGCCCTATCATTGGGAAATTAAACTATTCCTCTTTATATTGGCTTTAGGGGACACAATGAGATGACTTTTGGAAGAGTTTATCAGTTGTCCAAAGACTTTTTCATAGTCCTTAAGAAATTTCATCAAAGCTTTCAGGTTGTGTTTTTTGACCCTTTAATTAATATAATAGTATCATCTGTAAAGCTGAGATTCCTGACAAGAGGGCAATACCTTGGATGAGATTATTGACCAATTGGACATTTGGACATGAAATATTAAAAACCTATACTGAGAATTTCTGCAGCTAACACAAACAAACTAGGGGTCATGGGGTCCTCTTGCCTTAATCCTCTAGAGGATTTGAAAAATCCTCCTGGTCAACCATTAATGATTATAAAAAAACTAGTTTGATGAGATACACCTCCATATTATATCTATAAAGCCTTCTGAAAATCTAAAGCCTCTAAGGACTTTAATGAGGAGCCACCAAGAAACCTTGTCATAATCTTTGTCTATGTCTAATTTCAGGATAATGTTTTAATTTCCTATCAATCAGATGAAACATCCCTTGGCTAAATAAGATGTTATCCAATATATTCCCGCCTTTAATGAATCCTGATTGAGGAGGAGAGATAAGCTGGGAAAGATATACACTCAATCTGTTAGAAAGGATTTTGGATATGATTTTGTTACTGAAATTACATAAGCTTATTGGCCTATAATCTTTGCAATGATTGGATATTTAGTTTTAGGGATAAGGAAAATATTTGTGAGCCCCAGTTTTTTGGAATTTCTATCACAAGGAAAAATGATTGGATAGTTGCAAATAAATCTCCTTTAATAGTAGGCCATCAGTTGATGCAGAATGCCCCATTGAAGCCCTCAGGGCATGAGGAACTAGTTAGATTCATGCTCTTCACTGCCTCAAAAATCTTTAAATCTTATGGGATGTCAGTCAGGATGCAATTTATTTCTTTAGTTATAATTCTAGGAATAAAATCCATCATTTATTACATATCTTCAGTGTCTTCATCTTGGAGAACATTATGAAAGTGATCTAGAAATTCATCTTTCAATTCATTTTTTAACTCTGCCCAGTATCCATTAACTTTCTTTTATATTATGAATCAATATGGACCTTATAGAATTATTAACTAAGGCATGGAAATATTAGGTGTTCTTGTCACCTTCAAGGTTCTATTTTTTTTTGCCTTTTGGGTTTCAATAATCCTCCTCACACTTTAGATCCTAATTTAGTCTAGATTTGGTTTCCTGCAGGAGAACTCTACTAGTTTGATTGGGGTTTATTGAATGCTCCGCTTCTCTAAGAATCAATTTATCTTCCATGTTCTTCACTTCTTAAATAATATTTTTAAATTTATTTTTATTCCAAAATTTGAGGGAATTTTTAAGAATCCTTAATTTTTGGGCAATAACAGTCCCAAGGATGCCTTTAATATTCACATTCCAAGCATTTTGGACCATTGTCTGAAAATATTTATGATTACATCACACGTTCAAGAATGTAAAAGGTTTAATGATTTGGTCTCTAGACTTACAAATAGATACCAATAGGGGAGAGTGATCAGAGAGATTCTTGTTTAGATTTTTTACATTGGTTTGAGGAAAAGTAGACATCCAACATTGATTAATGAGGCCCCTATCCAGGATCTCCTATATATGGCATCTTCTATATTATTCAACCATGTAAATTGAGATCCAATGTATCCTAAATCAGTAAGCTCTGCATTTTGAATACGTCTATTAAAGTCCTCCACTCCAGTTTATTTTATGGCTAATCCTTCAACCTTTTCAGAATTATCAGACACAATATTGAAATCACTAATAGTAATAAGGGGGTTCATTCTCAAGAGAGTTTTAATTTGATTTAATGTTGCTCCAGAGAAGGATTCTTTCACTCCTAGTGCACTTAGCATACATAATGTTCATAAATAGTATAGAAGACAACATAGGGTATTCTATTTGGAATAGAACATCTTGATCCCTATTATAAATAATGCTACAATTAACACCATATCTCAAGAACCACCAAATCTTATTGTTAGTGTTAGTCCTTCCACCATCAAATTGAACCACCCTTCTTATATCCTCCTATTTGTACTCGTCTATCACAGGCTCTAATATAGCTATAAAAGGATGCTAATGGAACTTTTTAAGCCTTAATTTGGTAGCTTTGTTGCTTACTCCCCTAGAATTCCAAATAATTGTATTGATCATTTAAAAAGTGGGGGATTTAAGCTATTATCCTTTTTGAGGCATGCTCTAGTGATTCTTCTATACATAGGATCTTGGATTTTGACTATTTTAGGACAATACACTATTGGACCTTTTGGAGATGCACTGAGTTGATCAGTTGAAGGATGGTCTTAAATTTTCTTCCTTTGCTTATCCTCTTTCTTCTGGATTTTTGTCATCTTGGATTTCATAATATTAGAGAATAAGATAAGTTCCTCCATAAGAGGTGTTTCAACAACAACCTATTCTTCAGAGTTTGAGAGTTCCAGACTATCATGCAAGGATTTATTAAATTTGATTGGAAGTTCTGTATCTCGGGGGATAGACAATAGTATTATATAATCTTGATACCTTCTTGTTCCACATATACAGATTTGATCTTGTCTATATGGTCCTGAATGACTTTGTTTGGGGCTTTACTTCTTGCTTTAATTTTCTGGCATGGCTTAGGTACATGCATTCTTTCTTGGATCTTTACTTCAACATGGTTATCTTCATCATCGACTTTATGGATTTCAAGAGCTTTAGTAGGTTTATATGAAGGATTTAAGGGTAAGGGAGCAACAGTTTCTCTGGGCTGATCTTTATCATTTCTTTTGAGGAGTTTACATTATTTTTCTGGGCTTTTGTGATAACAGTTTCTTCTTACATCTTCTTTATGGGGTTGCTTTGGTTGTTGATTTTTGAATATGCACTTCTCTTCATTGTGTCCCAACTTGAGGAATTTACCACAATACCCAAGGATATTTTTATACACCATTTCTTACCAAAATCCATAATCTTCACAACCTAGCCAAACACGATTTGGTCTTTCAAGAAGTAAATCTAATTTGAGACAAGCCCCGACCACACTTGGTATATTGATGTTACAGCAGATCTATCTAGCTTTAATGTCTTCCCAACAACCTGTGCTATTGAATACAAGGATTCTTTGGCAAATAAATGGATTCATAAGGTTAAAAAAGATATCCAGACTGGGGCCATGGGACTTTTTTTATCAACACGAAAATTAGGTGCCTATTTGAATATTCTCATAGGAAACTTCCCAATAAACCATTGATCTCTCATCCATAAATGTACAAAATCTTCTTTAGAGTTAAGCCTTGTAAGAACATGCTTATGGTCTAAAAGAACTATGTGGAATGCTGCTTTTGATTCAAAAGCTTCAAAAGATATTGTTATGAACTCAATACTAGGCCTGCCATGTGAGATCTTACCTACCGCTTCAAGTTTGAAAGGCTCTCCTAATTGTTGGATGTCTTCTCTCGAGAAGATGATAAATGCTTCACTATGATATTTAGAAGGAGGTTTAAATGAAATTTTAGGATCAACAGAAGATTTGAGAGAACCCTAACGAATGATTTAGACCAACCCGAGGTATTAGTTATTAGATCAGGAGGTTTTGTATCGACTTGCATGGGATATTGCATGGGGATTGACATGACAACCCTAGTTAGGGTTAAGGTTAAGGTTACCTAGGGAGAGAGGGAGGCATCTAGAGAGAGAGAGAGTATTCGGTAGGATATGAGATTTTATGTTTTTAGTTTTGGTCTGATATGTTTTTGCCTTTTTAGGTTTCCTATTCTAAATTGATACTATTTCTTTATGATAAACACTAAGATTTTATGTTACTCATTCATTTGATTCATTTTAATTAATTGTTATCTTTTTTACGATATGTTTGAGATGTGAGAATTTTTTGGAAACATAAGAAAAACTATAACTGTAAAGGGTTTGTTTGGTTATGAATTATAATACTATTTTATTTGTTTAAATACAATTCTCGCAAGAATTTGCATTTAACACACTTGTTTTTAAATACTGAAGCATAATATTTTCTGTGTTATAATCTTGTTTTTAGGAAATAGCAAAAGGTTGTTTTCTAAATTTTGTTTTGAATTTTTCAACTCATAATAGTTCATTCTCTATATTTTTATGCATTTAATATTTGTGTAATTATAATAAATAAAAATTATATATGTACATGTAATAAAAATTATGTATGTATTATTAAATTATATAGTATACTATGATCTATATGTTTAATAGTATTATCAACACATACATGATACTTATATATAGGTTTATACATCTATTATGCATGTATGTAATAATATAAAATATACATATATTACATATTTATTAAATAATATTATCAATTTGTGTATGTATATAATTTTATTTTAGATTATGCATCTATTTTCTCTCTCTCTCTCTCTCTCTCTCTCTCTCTATATATATATATATATATATATATATATATATATATATATATATATATATATAATATGGGAGCTTGGTTTTTGAAAATGTACACATTTTCAACGGTCTAGATCGATGCCACCTCCTTACATATTTTTACACATTTTAATGGTTTAGATCACATCCCATTCCTTTTTACAAATCTAGCCCTCACTTTTTTGGTTTCCCCCCATTTTTTTCTTTATCAAACTCACCCTAAAATTCAAAAATTGGGGTAATATGGTAATCTTCTCCCAATTGACACACATTGTGCCATATCCGTCTCTCTCTCGATTGAGCTCATTTCACAAAAGGATTACACAAGAAGCTCCCTACTCTCTTTCTCTCTCTCACGACCTCATTTCCCAAAACCACACGCACGCCGACAACTCAGTGCAGAACCACGCCGGCTAATTTTGGACACGCAGTGACACATCTCTCTCTCTTAGACCTGGTTATTTTAGTTTTTGTTTTTCCATTTCTAATTTTTCTTCTCATATCTAACTTGACACATATATGTTTTTTTTTGCAGAAGCTCATTTCGGAAGCATTGTAGATCTGAGATTGTTATAACCCATTTGGGAACAAATGTACACGCTCCCTCTAGATTTGGTTTGTTTTGGGGTTTATATATTTGGTTTGTTTTTAATGGTTTTGTATCAATTAGCTTCAGGATGTTGTGAAAACATCACCATGTGTGGACTTTGGTGCATCTGGCACTAAAAGAGACAATTATTTATGTTTATACCTAAAAATGGTATTGATGTTTGACTTCACAATAAAATTTATTGATGTTTATTTTTGCAGGTATTAATTTAATGTTAATATTTATCGGTATTAATTTAATGTTTATTTTTGTTATGTAGGTACTCATTTCATGTTTATTTTATTTTGTAGATATTAATTTGATGTTTTTTCTAGCCTTTCTCTCAAGTATATCCTCTGAATTTTGTGGGCTTTTTTCTTCTTTCTTTTATTTTGTAGGTCGCAAAATCAGGTATTCCATTCTCTATTGTGTATCAAGCTCAGTTTGTATGCTTAATTCATAGATTATAATGTATATTTGGTTCATATGTATACATGTATATTTGGAATTTGAACTTATTTCTTAGCTTGGGAGTTTTTTGGTTAAAATATTTTTGGTGTCACAGGTACACTATCTCTCTTGAGAAAATAATCAGAGCTTTAATTTTGGTTCGATTTAATTTGGTTTTGTTTGTTCATAAACAAAGATTTAAATGTATATTTGGTTTGATTTAGTAATAAATAGAGCTTTAATTTGGTTTATATATAGTTATACTTGTATATTTGGTTCAATTTCTTCATATTTGTTCGATTTGTTCATATATAGCTATATATATTTGGTTCAGTTTGTTCATATTGGTTCGAGTTGTTCATATATAGCTATATATGTAGAGCAAAGCTTTAATTCATATATTTATTCTCTTATAATCAAGTGGTCTCGAGCTATGTTTTGAGCGGTCTGAGAGCCTCTCATGCACGAGATGGACAAAATCGTTGGCTTTAATTTGGTTTATATTGTGGTATACCTGTATATTTTGTTCACTTTGTTCATATTTGTTCGGTTTGGTCATATATAATTATATATGTAGAGCAGAGCTTTAATTTGGTTCGTATTATAGAGCTGAGATTGCAGTTTGTTCATGAGATTTAGTTCATATATTTATTCTCTATTAATATGGTGGTCTCGAGCAATGTTTTAAGCGATCTAGGAGCCTTTAATTAAGTTCGTATTTGGTTCAATTTGTTCTTAAGCATAGCTTTATTTTGGTTTACATATAGTTATACCTTTATAATTGGTTCATTTTGTCCATTTGGTCCATTCCTATCTTTCGATGCCATCGAAGTAATACATGTTCAGTATACTGCAGCTATGACCGACTTGAGCATATTGCATACCCTAATAACTATATGCTCAAATTCACTTAGCGAATTGAGTTTAATCAGGTACCTTAAGGTATGCTCAAGTGCATTTGTTTAATCTGCTAAGTGCATTTGACCATTTGAGAATATTTAACATTTCAACATGTTGCAATAGTCCCCTCGCCTTAAACCTTGATGTGATTCAACAGTTGAGGTATTTAATACACATTTTCCGCCTCTTAACTAGCTATCATCTTTTATAGGTATTACTTTGGGCATTGAATTTATTTTATGATGAAGTTTTATATTAAATAAATAATTGGCCAACATATGTTTCATGTTTGTTGTTTGTTCATCACGCCTTTCAAATTTGTTTGATCATCAAGATATTCAAATGTGCATACAAAGACTACCATCACATCTCCCTATGCTCTGATTTATGCGAACCACACTCACCATAAAATTTCTACTGATTGGTAATGCAGGAGGTGAGAGTGGGATGATGATGTGTCAAATAAACCTTAAAAAAGAAGGGGCATGAGATCCACTAAGTATTACTCCAGGATGTGGCAGCTATGCTGCCTAGATCACTTATGAATAGAAAATCACTAGAAAATCACTTATGCATATTCCTTTCTAATTGTATTTTTTTGTTAGTTTGTCATTGTTGAAGGTTTGTACATTGTTGCTTCTTTTACAGCCCATGCTTCAAGAGCAAGGAAAGAAAAATAACATGAATTTTACGCCTTTTAGAACAGATCTGCAGTTGAGCGAACGAGCATCTTTAATTCATTCTTGAAATTTGGAATCTTTTCTAAACACTGAAATCGAACAGATCCGCAGTTGAATGCAGTGGACTGTAACATATCTACAATGGGTTGTAACAGATGCGCAACATGAATTTGACGCCTTTCATGAATTTGTAATTTCTAATTCATCCTTTTAAGAACGAATAGATCTGCAGTTGCATCAAAATTTGGATACTCTTTGAAAGTTACTGACCACGTTATTTACATGACAATTTGCAGTCTCTTTGAAATTTACTGATCACTTTCATGCATAATGATTCAATTCTTGAATCACTTCTTGGAGCAATAATGACATTACTGACATTACTTACCCTAAGCATCATACATCTTTTGAATCATACTTTTGGCAATTTCTATACCCTTCAATTTCTTTACTTGATTTCTATTTTGTAGAGTGTGTGCGTGTCGCATTAGGTCCATTTGAGTTCTGCCTAAATCAACTCTGATTGCCTTTCGGGATTCGGACACATCTGACGAGATTAGTAAGTGTTCAGTTGCTTCTTTCAATATTTTTTCAGACTGTTTTGCATTAGTAAGTGTTCAGTTGATTCTCGAATGGTTTAGATTTGCTTCTTTCAATTTGTCCAATTTGCCTAGAACACATTGATATATCATATTTGCCCAATTTGAAAATAGAACACCCCTAAACACTTACACTTTTGGGGCTATTTGGGGTTCTGTTTGGTTTTTGGATGTATTATTTCTGTTCTAAATCTATGGATTAGGCATGTCGAGAAAAGTGTGTGATGTATCTAATTTTGGGTTTGTTTTGTTTATGAAATAAACAAAACTTTATTTAAGTAATTGTACTAATTGAGGGTGTCATAGGTTAGTAGTTCCCTCATTCGGTAAATTCCATCCCTTTGAATATGGGATCTCTAAACAAGGGTTGTATATCATTTTATTTTTAGGGTGTCATAGGTTAGTAGTTCACTCATAGGTATGCATATGTCGTGTATAAACTCATACACCCATCGTGTGCCAATTTCAAACCCATTGTTCATCTACTGATTAATATATAGTTTATGGCCCCATAATTTGCATAACACGTGTTCGGTAACTAATGCAGGTTCTTAGAAACACAGTGGTAGTGCCACCTATGGGAAGGCTGTGGCCCTATAATCTGCATAACACAGTGGCAGTTCCACCTGTTCTGTAAGTGAGGGGAAAACTTTAAAGATGCTAACGAGATCGGTGCCAGAGCCAAGCTCCTATAAATGTCATTTTCTTGGCACACATTCATGTCTGAGAATTTTTTCTAAGTTTATACATATAATACCATCAACATTAACATGATATATACCATGTCTTCGTGCACCAAATCTCTGCCCGCATACCCTATATTACTGAATTGTTGTTCGCACCCGCGCCCTCATTTGTACCCAACCACACCTGTACGCCATAATAGAAAAGTAAAAATTCTAATAACACATGATATCTACCATATCATTTGTAATTTTTACTGGAGTTTAGTGAACATGTCATATTATAGTGAACATATTAGTAATCTATATAGTTGCTATGTAGTGAACATATTATAGTGAACAAATTAGTAAGCTATATAGTTGCTATAGCTGCTATATACCAGCTATAGCTGCTATATAGCTGCTATAACTTCTATATACCAGCTATAGGATGCATAGGATGGACTTTTATAGCTGCTATACCGTCTTGATTGGAGATTGGACTTTTAACATGCATAGGATGCTCGAATAATTTTGCATTTGCTACTAAGCATTATAATTTTCAGCATTATAAATTGTAGATAAGGTGTTTTTCAGTTTGTCAAATTTGGGAAAGTTCATATGAGATAATTGTGAATGTTAGTGTCTTAATTTTTCAAGATATTTCATAGAAGATATTGTTGCCTACATAGATAAATTTTCATGACAGATGTTTGACAAATGGTCAAGTTATTGTTTAAAGTTGAATGGCCAAGTGAAATTAATTTATGCTACGTCTGTGCTTAGTGTTTTAGTTGTTCTTACTGATAGTGAACAAGTGATATTATACTGAACATGTGATATTTTAATTATTCTTACTAATTAGGTTTTTATGGCTTCTAGATTGAATGTTCCAGGAGCATGGTAAAATGCCTCAGGGGGAATTGAAGATGGTGAAGAGACAAAATCTGCATCAATAATGGAATTGCAAGAGGAAATTGGAATATTGTCTGCTGAAATAATAGCCGAGGTTCCGAGGTGGCTGACTTACAACTTCCCACCTGCTGTGAAAGCCAAACTGAATTTCCTGTTGGGTGGTGAATGGCATGGACAGGCACAAAAGTGGTTCCTCATGAGATTTATGAAATATGAAAACGAGATCAACTTAGTAGGTTGCAAAGTAGACCCATAATTCTCTTAGTGGAAATGGGCAAACTCTGAAGAAGTTATTGAGCAGGCCGTGGACTACAAGAGGCCAACATATGAGGAAGTGATGTTTAATTGCTGTTGAAAAATAATAAGGGTAAGACAAGAAATTCAATTACATCAATTTAATTGTGTTGAAAAATTTCTATTAATAATTAGGGTATAATGCAAATTTACCCTTGAAATTCCATATCCATAGTTTTATAATGTTTAAACTCAAGTTCAATTAGGTTCCATAGTACACGATTATTTGGTTCAGAGTTCTATTGCTTTCCCGGGGTACTACTACATTCGTAAAGCATGCGTAGTATAACATTGATTTGGTCCACTCAAGTTTTTGATCGACTGTTTTTCTCAAATAAATTATTGAATCTATCATCAATCTTCTTATGTTCGAATAAATTATTGAATCTATCATCAATTTAATGACAGTTGGAAGCAACGTCGCAGCAACAGTAATGGGAACGCAACAGCAACAACAGTAACAAAGTAACAATAACAAGGCAACGAAGCAGTAACAATGAACAACGAAGCACCAGGTAAATTAGAATATCATGGCGGAGATGTTATGATCCAATAGATTTAGGTTTCCAACCCTGCTATAAATAAAGGCATCGCTAAATACGAGGTATGTTTCTATCTATCTGTCTATCCTACCTCATTTACTGTTTTTCATCATCTCTAACACTATGAACATAATAGAAAATTTGATTGGGCATATGAATATGTTTCCATGTGAAATTTTAGGAACTAAAAGGAAAAGTAGGGACTGAAAGTTAGAGAACAAGACGAATTATGTTCGTTGGATCATTTGATTGATGAACTTTGCATCAACATAAGTAGGGTCTAGATGTTTATTTTTAGATTACCCCTACCCCCACCCACCCCAAACTAGGCGTTATCGGAAAGAAATTGCATTTATTTATTTTTTTAGCATTACATTGGTCATATATTTCAATTTCAATATTTTCTTGGTGTTTTCTTTTAATTTTGTTGCCCCGACTTTCAATTTTTCATTTTTATTTCTTTACACACACACCCCTCACTTCCTACACCATTGCTCAATTTATCTCAACATTGAGAATTTGTTTTTGTTCTCTTTCAGGTCGAATCTGTACTGAGAATCTGAAACATCCAAACCAGCGGCAACCATGGTAAGTCACAATCTTACTTCCAAATCCTTAATCTATTCTACAACAATTTGTGTTTTTATTATTAAAATGGCAAAAATATTCTTATTTATCATCTTACATTCATCACGTACAGACCAACAAATATAAATACACATTGCTCTCTTTCAATTAATATTGGCAGAATATTTAGTTTTATGAAACTCGATGAATGATTTCATCCATTTTTCTTAAATGCTAATTATTTCCCTAGATAAATTTGTTAATAATCATTACAACTAAGCTTAAGATGAAAAAAAGATTACTATAAATCTTCTTTTCCTTGGATGCAAGTAAGAGTAGGTTGAAAAAAAGCTCATGTATGTTACGGATTGTATATTTACTTATGTGATTGTATCTTTGTTTGAGAAACTGATTAATTATGTTTATTGTTTGTCAAATCGTACAGAAAATCGAGAGGGAGAGAGTGATAATGGCGAGAGGTGGGAAGAAGGATGAGAAGATAGCAGTAGTAGCACCTAATCTAGAAGCAGATGAGTGTAAAAGACTTAAAAGAATTGCAATTTCCAAAAATATGCTCTCCGATGCTCCGCAAAGGCCTGCTCAGACATTTTGAGGAAGTCCCACAGAAAGAATAAATTCATATTCTCCTTTCCCGGCCTTCTAACTCCCATCTCCGAATTTGAGATTTTTTTTTATATTTTTGGATTTGTTGTTACCCCTTAAATAGGGTGGATAGTTCAATAAACAAAGGAGACCATGCCCAATTTTTTTAAAAATTGACACTTTGTTTTTTTGAGACACAGTGAATTTGATTGATGAATATTGTATATTTTATTTTATATGTGAATTTGTTTGATGAATTTAGACAATTTGAATGTTATTGGATTATTTATTGTTTGTTACGCATGGTGAATAGTCCTATAAATAAAGGATATTATGGCCAATTGTTTTAAAATGACATTTCGAAATTTTTGCGTTTCGCTATTATGTACTTTGAAAAATTATCGTCGTTTCGCGATTACGTACTTTGGAAAATTTCATCGTGCCTTCAGGCACGGGTATACGCTAGTATATATATATAATATGCACAAGTTTACCAATTTTGTAAGTGTTAGTTTTGATTTTTTAGAAAACTGAATTTAAAAACAAATTTACCAAACACACACCAATATTTATGAATAATGGAAACTGAATTTAAAAACAAATTTTAAATTGAGTTTTCTGAATATATAATGAAACTTTCCCTAAATGAACTTTGCATTAATTGTTTTTATGTTTATTGTATCTTCATTTTCTCGGTTAATTAAATAAGCCCAATTTTCATTATAATATTGATGATATTTCTTGATTTAATTTTCATGTATGCAAGTTGAGAAACTATTGGGAAGATAGGGAAAATGATAACTATTATTTGAACTTGGGTTTGGCCATCAAAGAAAAAACTGTTGGGGATGTTGGGGCGATTTTGGGAGGGTTTGTAGTGCCATTGAAGAAATAGTATTTGCCGGGTTTGGTAGCTAGGAGATGGGGTGGGATTTTTCAACATGAAGGGTGAGTGGTGACTATTATCTGTTACATTTCTGGTTATTCTTCTTTTAGAAAAGTATTTTTTTTTATTGATATTGGTTTGAATGACTGTCAACGTGACTTTTTTTTTTTTGGGTGGGGGTGGGGGTGGTGGTGAATAGAAGTATTGGCTTTCTGGTTATGCTTTGCAAATTTTAGGAGGAAGTGGTGACTTTAATTTATGATTATAAACTTTAATTGTTTTTTCAATTGACATTGGTTTGTTTTCTCTTTAAAATGACATTTCTAATTATGTTTCTTTTCCAGGACATTGTTTGGTGGTTATGGCTATGACTAGAATAGCTAAGAAATTGTAAAATCTTCATTGCTAAAATTTGGGCTTGGTATGCATTTCTTGTTGGGAGTATAATCGATCCCACTACTTCTTTATTCGAATTATTTATGACATTGACCCTTGTCAATACAATGGTTCGTTTGACAATCCAATTTCAAAGCTTGTAATTGGAATTGGAAGGTCAATTTCAATTCCGTGGAATTCAAAAGAGTGAGCATGACAAAATTTGTCGAAAAATTTTACCTAGTTTTTTTCACATGAGGCAATCAAACAACCATTTGGCGAAATTAAAGTCAATCCAATTAGTTTATTTAAATACAGTTTTTATATTAGAGTAAAATAACTCCATGGCTCTTAAACTATACAAGTTTGGTCAATTTAGTCCATAAACTAATAATTTGACCAATTAAGCCCCTAAACTATACAAATTTGGTCAATTTAGTCCCTAAACTAATAATTGGCCAATTTAGTCCCTAAACTATACAAGTTTGACCAATTTAATCTTTAAAATTTGCCTAATTTAATTTAAATAGAATAAAAACTGTTTTTTAAATAGGAAAAAAAAACATTTTTTTTAAATAGGAAAAAAAACAGTTTTCTAAATAGGATAAAAAACTGTTTTTTAAATAGGATAAAAAATAATTTTTTGCCTATTTAAAAAAACCAGCTTTTAAATTTGAAAAAAAAACTGTTTACTCTAAATTTAATAAAAAACAGTTTTTTTAAACAGTAAAAAAATGTTTAAACAGTTAAAAACAATTTTTAAATAGGATAAAAACAGTTTTTTTAAATAGGAAAAAAATATTTTTTTCCTATTAAAAAAAACAGTTATTAAATTTGAAAAAAAAACTATTTTTTTTTTCCTACTTAAAAAAAACAGTTTTCTTTTTCAAATTTAAAAACTGTTTTTTCCTTTTTTTAAATAGAAAAAATGACTTTTAAAAAAAAAAACAGTTTTTTTAAAATAGCCAATTTAGCCCATAAACTAATAATTTAGTCCAAAACTAATTATTTAGCCAATTTAGTCACTAAAATAGCTTAAAATCGCTTTTCTCTTTTCAAAGTTAAAAAAACTGTTTTTAAAATGGAATAAAAAACTGTTTTTTAAATAGGATGAAAAACATTTTTTTTCAAATAGGAAAAAGAGTTTTTTTAAACAGTTAAAAACATTTTCAAACAATTTTTAAATAGGATAAAAAACAGTTTCTTAAATAGGAAAAAAACTGTGTTTTTTAAACTGTTTAAAAAAACTGTTTTTTATTTAATTTAGAGTAAACAGTTTTTTATCCTATTTAAAATAAACAGATTTTTTTTTTCAAATTTAAAAACGTTTTTTTTTAATAGGAAAAAAACTGTTTAAATAAACTGTTTTTTATTTAATTTAGAGTAAACAATTTTTTATCCTATTTAAAATAAACAGATCTTTTTTTTCAAATTTAAAAACTGTTTTTTTTTTAAATAGGATTTTTTTTAACTGTTTAAAAAAACTGTTTTTTATTTAATTTAGAGTAAACAGTTTTTTATCCTATTTAAAATAAACAGATTTTTTTTTTTCAAATTTAAAAACTGTTTTTTTAAATAGGCAAAAAACTGTTTTTTATCCTATTTAGAAAACTGTTTTTTTTCCTATTTAAAAAAAAAAACTGTTTTTTATCCTATTTAAAAAACAGTTTTTTTTTAGATTTAATAAAAAACAGTTTTTATCCTATTTAAATAAATTGGGCAAATTTTAAGGACTAAATTGGCCAAACTTGTATAGTTTAGGGACTAAATTGACCAATTATTAGTTTAGGGACTAAATGGCCAAATTTGTATAGTTTAGGAATTAATTTGGCCAAATTATTAGTTTAGGGATTAAATTGGCCAAAGTTTTATAGTTCAGGGGCCAAAGAGATTTTTTTACTCTTTATATTATATTCAAAAATGTTAAAAACAGCTTTTACAATATTTTTATATTACGATTTTTAAAAAAAATTGTAAAACATTTTCTTAGCAATTTTTTATAATATTAAAAACAGTTTTTAAAATATTACAAAACAATTTTTAAATATTCACAGCTGTTTTTTAAACTATTTAAAATTATTTTTTAAAACTTTAAAACTGTTTTTATATTATATTCAAAACAGTTTTAAAAAATGTTAATAACAGTTTTTACAATACTTTTATATTACGGTTTTTAAAAAAATTTGTAAAACATTTTCTTAACAATTTTTAATAATATTAAAAAAAGTTTTTAAAACATTAAAAACAGTTTTTAAAACATTAAAAACAGTTTTTAAAACATTACAAAACACTTTTTTAACTATTTAAAACAGTTTTTAAAATTGTTTTTTAAAACATTAAAACTATTTTTATATTATATTCAAAACAGTTTTAAAAAATGTTAAAACGGTTTTTACAATGTAATTACGTTTTTTAAAAAAATTGTAAAACATTTTCTTAACAATTTTTTATAATATTAAAAACAGTTTTTAAAACATTAAAAACAGTTTTTAAAACATTACAAAACTGTTTTTTTAACTATTTAAAACAGTTTTTAAAATTGTTTTTTAAAACTTTAAAACAGTTTTTATCATATATTCAAAACAGTTTTTAAAAATGTTAAAAACAGTTTTTACAATATTTTTATATTTCGGTTTTAAGAAAAAATTGTAAAACATTTTCTTAACAATTTTCTTAACAATTTTTTATAATATTAAAAACAGTTTTTAAAACATTACAAAATAATTTTAAAATATTCCTAATGATTTTTTTAATTATTTAAAATAGTTTTTAAATTACTTTTTAAAATATTAAAAGTGTTTAAGAAGTTAGCAAATTTATTGACAAATATTTTTCACTCAAATAGGTAAGCAAAATTTGCCTAGGCATTATGTATAGGAGGTGTTGTACATTAGCAAATAACTTGTAGACAAACTTTTGTACCAAACACACCAAATTATAAGTAAATACCCCATTTATCAACTTATTTGTCCGTTTCCATGACAAATAAATCCAACCAAATGGACCCTAAATGATTCTATTATTTCTACTATAAATTTTTCCTTATACTCGGGTACTTCGACCATAAAAAACTGGCCAAACATTTTTGTTAATCCTAGTTATATCATATTCTATTATAATGCCTCAATTATTGTTTTATGCTATGCATAAAGTTTATTTTAATTTGATATATCACAGGTGAATAAATTTCCCCTAACACAATGATGTTGGGTCAAACCTAGGTATACGAGAAAACTTGTTGTCACACGAGAAGAAAAGATTGAAAACTATTGCTAATAACCAACTGAGAATAAATGCTTTGGGGTTGCATAAAGCTTCCAATTCTTTAACGGCATCATTTGAGAAGGTCATTAAAACAATAAGAAAAAAAGACTATGAGAGAGGGAGATAACGAGGATAATGGACAGATGGAGGGTGAGGGATGTCTCAATTCATTTAGTAGCCATGATGGTAATGATGGTGACAAGTCTTCTGTTCCTCCAATGGAAAAGGTAATATAGGAAATTCCTTTTTGTTATGTGGTTTATGAGTTATATTTTTATCTAGTAGCTTAATTAAATTTTTCTTATTTTATTGTAAGGGATCTTCTTATAAGTTCTGTTTGAAGGAAATATTTCTTAATAGGTCCTATCACAATATTTTTTCCTCAATAGGTCCTATTTCTATATACAGTGAATATTCACTGTATGTTTACAAATAAGACCTATTGGAACAAAAATCTTATTTCATGGGACTTGATGGAGCAAAAAAAAGATGTTAGGATCTATTAAACTACATACTTAGTAAACGGGACTAATTGATAAAAATCCCTTTATTGTATCTAAATATAATTTACATGGACACTCTTTTTATTATGTATTTGTAGGTCACATACATGGGTCCCACTAAAAAATCACCTCGTACTCAACAAGGGAATATAAAAGATAATAAATGGGATGCCTAAATATATTATTAAGTAATTTATCATTTTATCTCTTTTGCTACCATTTTAGTTAAGTTTCTCTCATTTCATTCTCTGTCTTAAAATTATGATACATGCCTGTTGATACCAAAATTAGTATGCTGTTATGGACGGATAATAAGAAGACACATGTCAATCCACATGGCACAATAACAATGAGGAAGTCTATTTCCTCGACCAAGTCAGACTCACTCCGAGCAATAAGTATACTCCGAGGAACTCCAGCTCTCCGAGGAACACCAGCGCTCCGAGGAACTCCAACTCTCCGAGGAACTCTTGAACGACGAACAACTAAGGCGGTTCGAGCTGCATCTCGACCACAACATTAATTACCAGATAATCAACAGTTCAGCTATTTATTGAATGCTTATCATCTTGACGCACACGCTTGAAGAGCATTAAATGTATTACCCCTTCATATGTATATCATTTAATGTATCACCCTTTCATGTACAACCTAAGGGCTATAAATACCTTGTATGACCCTCATTCAAGGGGACCGAAATTTCTTGATAGCACTTGTAATCGAGAATTCCCAAACACTCAGCAATAACATAACAGTGGATGTAGGTCATTCAAATAAGGCTGAACCATTTTAAAATCTTTTGTCTCATTTATTTATCTGTGATTGAATAATTAGAGTAATCTAATTTTTTACATCAACAGATTGGCGCCGTCTGTGGGAAACGACTGTTGTTATCGTTTTTCACCAAGAATTATTCATCATCAATGGCAGACAATCCAGAATCTAGCAATCGAAACGCTGGAAATGCTGAAAATCCTCCAAATCCCTCTGCACCTCCAGATCTGGCTGGAATTATGACGAATCTGGCTCAAGGACAAACCGCCATGCAAGAAACAATGCGTCAACTCATACAAACCCTTCATGGTGGTGCACCTGCGCATTCAGGACAGCGAAGTGGTCAGAGACAAACCTATTTACTTTCTTCACTATCCAGGCGTACTGAGTCATATCGTAATGAGGAATCTAATGATTTCTCTTATCAACCTGGGCGAACTTCTTCAATACGGGCTACAGATACCGATCAACGTATCACTCTCTCTCCAGAAAGACCCAGCGCCTTGGAAAGACTGAGCAGAGCGTCTCCTTTCAGCCGATTAGGCCCTAGAAGGAATAGGAGTCCACCTAAGACCATGTCGAGGAGTTTTCGACAACCATCAGATCTAAGAGAAGGATCAGCACAATCACGACCAGTTGCTCGTCAAGATAGATCTCAGGAGGCTATTTCAGAACATTCAATTGCTCGAACTAATAGGCCCGAGGAGGGAGATGATGCGTGGAAAGGTTCCATTCAGCGGTTGGAGGATAGATTGGGAGAAATGGCTAAGGCAAAGAATCCCCTACAACGAACTTTTGTTCGAGGGACACCTTTTGTACAGGCCATTGTGAATTTTCCTACACCGTCGAAATTTAAAGCACCCGTGGTGACCCCCAAGTATGATGGAAAGACAGATCCTGTTCTACACATAGAGCAATATCAGGCTGCTGCCGACATCTATGTTGTCCCCGACGAGATGAGATGTAGAGCATTCTCTGGAACTCTTACTGGATCTGCCCAAATATGGTACAACAATCTTCCTCGGGGAAAGATTTCAACTTTCTTTCAGTTGGCCGAGTTGTTCATTGGCAATTTCTGTTTTGGGGCAAAACTAGTAAAACGAGTAGCACACTTGTTAAGTGTTAGACAAAAATCTGGCGAAAGTACTAGAGATTACATAACTCGTTTCAATAACGAGAAGCTAGAAGTCATAGATTATGAAGAAAAGACAGCAATCACCGCCTTGATGAGTGGGTTGTTGCCTAACAAGTTGTACTACACTTTGGCCAAAGATCCACCTACAACTATGTCAGAGTTGATGGCAAAAGCGGCCAAAATCATGAATGCCGAGGAGGCTATGGCTGCGAAGAAGAACATGGATAAAGAAACCAAGGTGGAAGTCGACAAATCTAAGAAGAAAGAGCATAAGGGCAATGGTGGTGACAGGCATTCCAAGAGTAATAAAACATCATGGGAAGTCCTGAAGAAATTCGATAATTATACTGCTTTGAAAATGGGTATTAATCATGTCTTGGAAGAAATCAAGAATAGCGAGGAGGTCAAGTGGCCGAAGAAATTGAGGTCAGACCCTGATACGAGGAACAGGGATAAATATTGCGAGTTTCATAAAGATCATGGTCATATGACCAAAAATTGCATAGCTCTTCAGAACGAGATTGAAACACTCATCCGAAGAGGAAAGCTAGCAAAGTATGTTGATCGGGGAGGGGAAAGAAGAAATAATGATCGAACTAGAGAGAGGTCTAGATCTCCTCGTCGAACAGAGGAGAAAAAGAAGAGAAATCATGAAGATGATACAGATGATGACCCCGATCTTCCCAAGAAACCGAGGCAGCTAGAATGAGAGGTATTTTCCATACGTTTTGGTTCATTTGATTGTAATGTTATTACAGGAGGAGATGCAGGAGGAGGAGACCTTACTGCAGAAAGAAAGGCTTACCTCGGAGAGGCCCAAGCTTGCTCGTACATTCAGCGAATAAATTTGGCCGAGGAGGATCGTCCGAGGAAGGTAAACAAAGAGAAGTTGGTCATTGGGTTTTCAAAAAACGACCTGGCAGGTGTTCTTTACCCTCACGACGACCCTTTGGTGATTAAAATGAGGATGAAAGAAGTAGTAATTTCAAGGGTGCTGGTAGACAATGGTAGTTCGGCAGACATCATGTACTATTCATGCTTTGACAGTTTAAATTTGAAATTATCTCAATTGGAATCTTATCACAGACCTCTTCTGGGTTTTGCTGGCGAGAAAGTTTTTCCACTTGGGACGATCAAATTGGATATATTCATTGGAACTTGGCCTGCTTGTCGAACAGAGAGAATACGCTTCTTTGTGATGGATAAGAATGTGCAGTCAGCTTACAACATCATCATGGGAAGAGTTGGTTTGAAGAAGTTCGAAGCAGTACCATCTACAGTACATCAGTGCTTAAAATTACCAACAAATTTTGGAGTAGGAGTTGTGAAAGGTGATCAAAAAGTAGCTCGGGAATGCTATTATTCATCTGCCGAGCAAGAGGAGCTTGAAGAGTCAAGAAAAAAGACTACTACCTACCAGGTGGATGAAGGTACAGAAATTGAAACATTGGATCCCATAGATGAATCCCAACTTGTAAAAGGACAGGTGGTGGAATCTACAGAAAATGTTATTCTGGACGACGAGCACCCTGAACAAGTAACCCAGATAGGTTCGTCGTTGGATGCCTCGATAAAATAGGAATTGATAACTTTCTTGCGAAACAGGAAGAAAACTTTTGCATGGAGTCATGAAGACATGCCAGGAATAGATCCAAACTTCTTATGTCATGAGCTCAATGTGAATAAGGAGATCAAACCTGTAAAGCAGAGAAGAAGAGTATTTAATCCCGAGAAAAATCAAGCTATACAAGAGGAGGTCGACAAGCTCCAGAAATCTCAATTCATTGAAGATGTGAAATATCCAGACTGGTTAGCCAACGTGGTGATGGTAAAGAAGAAGAACAATAAATGGAGAATGTGTGTTGATTTCACCGATCTCAACAAGGCATGCCCAAAAGATCAATTTCCATTGCCCAGAATTGATCAACTAGTGGACGCCACCTCGGGACACGAGTTTCTCAGCTTCATGGATGCTTACTCTGGTTACAACCAAATCAAAATAAAACCTGAAGACAGGCAAAGTACTTCTTTTATTACCCCTAGGGGAACTTATTGTTACAATGTTATGCCTTTTGGTTTGAAAAATGCAGGAGCGACATACCAGCGGCTGATGAACAAGGTTTTTGCCGAACAAATCAGTTGCAATATGGAAGTCTATGTCGATGATATGCTGACAAAGAGCAAGAAAGCTGTTGATCATCTAGTTGACTTAGGCTAGACCTTTGATCAATTGGATAAATACCAAATGAAGCTCAACCCAACGAAATGCACATTTGGAGTACGAGAAGGAATGTTCCTCGGGTACATCGTCAACCAACGAGGCATTGAGGCGAATCCAGAAAAGATCAAAGCTCTTTTAGGGTTGCGATCTCCAGCGACGAAGAAAGAGGTGCAGAGTCTTACAGGACGAGTTGCAGCGCTCAACAGATTTGTATCCCGAGCAACTGATAGATGCCTCCCATTCTTCAAAACACTTCGAAAAACTTTCGAGTGGAATGATGAATGTGAAAAAGCCTTTCAAGACTTGAAAAAATATTTGGGAGCACCTCCACTGTTGTCCAGACCAATAATGGGAGAAAAGTTGTACTTATACCTAGCAGTATCGGAGAATGCAGTCAGCTCGGCATTGATCAGATTGGAGAATGGAGTCCAAAAACCAATTTATTACACAAGTAAGGCTTTCCGAGGTGCAGAGATCAGATACCCAAAGCTGGAAAAATTGGCATTGGCATTAATTGAAGCAAGTAGAAGAATGAGGCCATATTTCCAGGCCCATACCATCGTCGTGTATACCGACATGCCACTAAGACAAGCCCTTCATAAGCCAGAAAAATCAGGGAGACTGATGTACTGAGCAATAGAACTCGGTGAATATGATATTGTGTATGAACCCAGATCATCATTAAAAGGGCAAGCTGTAGCAGATTTTATAGCAGAGTTCACTTATCCTGATACCCCCGAGGAACAAAAGATGCTCGCTGACCAACCTGTGGATGTTACAGGATCAACAGACATAAGTCCAGACCAACCGCGATTGGTAAAAGGACTTGTGGATGTAGAAAGATCATCAAATTCAAACCCAAACCAACTCCAGTTGGTAAAAGGGCGAGAAGAGATGGTCGACGAGGAGCGAAAATTACCAGGGGAGGATGAAAGAAAACAACAGATATTTCACCGAGGAACTTTGTCAGATAAGAAATTTGAAGACGAGTTACCAACATGGAGATTGTATGTCGATGGGTCATCTTGCACAACAGGTTGTGGAGCAGGGATTATTTTAAACACCCCAGACGAGATTGACGTGGAATACGCCCTGCGATTCCAATTCAAAACTTCCAATAATGAGGCAGAGTATGAGGCCATGATAGCAGGTCTTAAATTAGCAAAGAACATGGAAGCGCAACAAGTAATGGTATTCAGTGATTCTCAATTAATTGTGAATCAAATGATGGGAACATATGCAGTTAAAGGAGAATTAATGGTCAAGTATCATGCAAAGGCGATAGAGTTGCTGGCAGAATTTGATGCCATTCAGTTGATCAGAATACCGAGAATGGAAAATGCACAAGCAGACGCACTGGCCCGACTAGCATCAGCTACTCGTACCGAGCTGCGTAGAACGATACCAATTGAAGTATTAGAAAGTCGGAGCATAGATGAAGACTTGACGATGAATGTTATTACCCTTGATTTAGGACCATCTTGGATGGATCCCATCAGGGCATATATTGATGAGGGAGAATTTCCAGAGGATAAGCTCGCTGCAAAGAAATTAAAGTTTAAAGCTGCTCGGTATGTACTAACTAATGGTGTTTTGTATAGACGAGGAATTATGGTGGGTTTGCAGAGATGTGTACATCCCTCCGAGGTGAAGGAATTGATTGAAGAGATCCATGAAGGATCTTGTGGAGCACATGTAGCAGGTCGGACACTTTTACAAAGAGTGATGACGCATGGGTACTACTGGCCAACGATGAGGGCTGATTGTATAGCCTATGCCAAAAGATGTGATAAATGCCAACGTTTTTCCTCCATTCGACGAACTCCACAAGCATTGTTGACACCCATAACTTCCCCTTGACCATTTGCCATGTGGGGAATTGATTTGGTTGGACCACTGCCAACGACCCGAGGAAGATTCAAGTACCTCGTCGTCGCAGTGGATTATTTTACTAAGTGGGTAGAAGCTGAGCCACTTATTGATATGACATACGAGAAGGTGTACCAGTTCGTTTGGAAGAACATCATCTGCCGATATGGTATCCCTCATGCCTTCATCACAGACTATGGAACACAATTTGATAACGAGGAGTTCGCAGCCTATTGTCGTCAATCAAACGTTTTGAAGGTTCATTCAGCACCAGGCCATCCTCAGAGCAATGGACAAACTGAAGTGACGAACAGAACATTACTAAATGGTTTGAAGAAGAGGCTAAGTGAGGCTAAAGCTAATTGGATTAATGAGCTACAGTCAGTATTGTGGGCTTACCGAACAACTCCCCGAGCAGCAACTGGAGAATCACCATATATGCTGGCATTTGGAAGTGAAGCTGTAATACCTGCCGAGTTGGGTCTTCCAACACATAGAGTGCTAAATTTTAATTCCCCAGTCAGCGACTTAATGAGAAGATTGGATTTGGATATGCTCAAGGAGGTTAGAGAAGAGGCATCCATTAGGAATGCTGCTTACCAACAACGAACAACTCTGTTCTACAACAAGAGGGTGAAGAAATGCGACTTAAAAGAAGGAGACTATGTGCTAAAGAAGGTCATTCAGAAACACAATAAATTGGAAGCAAACTGGCATGGACATTACCGAGTTACAGAAGTTGTTCGACCAGGAACTTACCGCATAACAACTCTAGAAGGAGAGGAGTTTAAGTATGCATGGAATGCTGAACACCTACGCAAGTATTATCAGTGATGTAAAATGTAAAGCAGTTCCATCAATATGAATAAAACGAGGATGTTTCTCTATCTTCTCTCTTTTTATCAAAATTTTTTCGGGGAATACTAGTGTACAGCACTACGCTGTTCAGCAACACTGATAGTTCAAACCCACGACCAACTCCGGTTGGTAAAAGGGCGAGAACAAACTATACTCCTTTGGTTAGGAGGCGTACACTAGCGTGACCAACTCAGGTTGGTAAAAGAACTAATGGACACTATAGTTCAAACCCACGACCAACTCCGGTTGGTAAAAGGGCGAGAACAAACTATACTCCTTTGGTTAGGAGGCGTACACTAGCGTGACCAACTCAGGTTGGTAAAAGAGCTAGTGAACATGATAGTTCGAACCCACGACCAACTCCGGTTGGTAAAAGGGCGAGAACAAACTATACTCCTTTGGTTAGGAGGCGTACACTAGCGTGACCAACTCAGGTTGGTAAAAGAGCGAGTGGACATGATATTTCGAACTCAGACCAACTCCGGTTGGTAAAAGAGCGAGAACACGAGACTCCTAAAAAGGCCAATCTCGATTGGTTAAGAAACAAGATATGCCTCCAATACCAACTTATGTTGGTCGGGAGGTAAGATTATTACAAAAAGTTCCTCGAAGAACAAAATATTCCAAACTGAACCAAGTATAGCTGGTCGGGGATAAAAACCCACTAACTGTAGTTGGTCGACGAGGAGAAAATATTCTAAAAAGTACCAAGTATAGCTGCTCGGGATAAACACCCACTAACTATAGTTGGTCGACAAGCACAATTTAACAACCTTGGTTGGTTGGAAAAAAAATTTAAACATTTTTTTTACTCATTACTTTATTATCAAGTGATCGAGCAACATTACTGATACTTGTAACTTTTTATTACTAAGTTGGTCGATGAACCACACAATATTGTTATGAAAGCACAAATATAAAGTGTTTAACAAGCACAAGACAATAGCAATACAGATTTGCAAACAGAAAATGAAAGTCTTTCATTAAAATTCAAAACGAATTACAAATTACATATGTGTACTAACTATTACATTGAGATCCCTACTCTATTGGTTTCTTTCCCTTAGCTTTTGAAACAGGCTCCTCGCCAGCAGGAGGATCTTCCAGGCAAAGAGGAGAATTAATGAAGTTAATATCTCGGAGCATTCTGACGTTCATTACTGAAGGAGTGTCCAATAGATGCTCGGGACGAGATACTTCGATCTGAGAGTGAAGATTATAGTCGCCAAGGTATTTTGCAATTAAGCTCCGAGGAATGGCACGAGCTGGGATCCATTCCATGTCCAAGTTATACGGTGGAACTGGCAAGTCAAGAACCCCGGGATCATAATAATCCTGCAGGTAGTGCCCCTGTTCGAGCTTCAGCACGCCCAAGGCATTCAGCCAACCTTGCTTGTAACCCTCGTTATTGGCATTCTGGATACGATCATCTAAGTGGAATAACGCTTCATTGTATCCAGCCATCCAGAACTCCCTGGGCTGTTTATTAAATTGAAATGTCAACCTTCTCATGAAGGTTTCTGGCAAGAACATCCTTATTATCCAGAGCAGACTTTGTCGATGTAAGTTGATTCTCTAGAGTTTGGATTTTCTTGGACATTTCAGACAAAGCCCGATCTTTTGCATTCAATTGGAATGCTTGAGTTTCCAATGTTGACTGAGTACGAACTTCTTCAACAGAACGATGAAGAGTTCTTCCTCGTCCCCGAGTAGGTGGAGTACTCTGTTCCTCGGTAATATCCTGAGCAACTCTTCCTCGTCCACGAGGACCTCTTCCTCGTCCCCGAGTAGCAGTAGAAGTACCCGACCTTCTCAAGGTATCCAACTCTTGCCTTAATTTAGCATTCTCAACCTCTAGAAAGGAAAATCCCTCGTCAGTCACTGGGATTACAGCTGTTGAAGAAGATGCTGCAGACTTATACTGTGCCAGCTCTTTCTGCAAATTGTTATTTTCTTATTCTAGCAGTTCGGCAATCTGTCTACAGGCTTTAACTTCACCCTTTAGGGTTCTCTCTCTGACATCGTACCCAGCCAGGAATTTGTCGTAGCCCTTCTCGGCAGAAAGCTGCTGATACCTCTTCTCATACCTCTCGTGCAACAAGGCATTTGATTCCTTATACTGATTTTGAAGGTCCTCTAAGGTACATTGAAGATCCTCGATCATTTCGTAATAGGCCACATTATTGGCCACAGCCCGGTCAAGTAAACCCTTCAGGTACTGATAGGCCTCAACTGCCTGCTCGGAAGCATCATGACCAAGGATATCAGCAACTTCAGATGCACTTAGGTCTATGTGACCAGCTTTATAATATTCGTGGCATTGTTGCATCAACTTTGTATCATTATCAGATAGCATATCCATTCTAGCCATGAACTAGTAAAGAAGAGAAGGCAAAAGTTAATAAAAGAAGAAGACAGAACATCAACAACGCAGAGGAGCAAAAAAGGTGATTTTATTACATCATCAAAAGGAGTACATCGTTCAGAATACATAGTACAAGTAAAAGAAAAATAGAAAGAGAATACCGAACAACTTCACACCTTTTCCTTGTCTCCCAAGACTTTCTCGGGAGGCTGGGACGAGGAGCTTGGTTGCTCGGTGGGAACAATGAGTTGATTGGCAGAAGTTGAGACTTATTCAGGAGGAGGCAAAGACGAGATCTCCTCGGTGGCCGTCTGGTTGGGTTGTGGAGCAAGGACTTGATCACCTCCTATCATTGAAGACTCCTCGGACGCAGCTTCGTCTTCTTCCTCATCTTCAATTACAGGAGGGGGGCCAGAAAGATGTTGTTGAAATAGTTTAGAGTCCTCGTTCACCTTCAGTTCCTGCAGGGCAGCAACCCAACCATCTCGGAAGTATTTCAAACTTCCATACTGCACCTGGGCCATCATTGTTGCTACCCCCTTGTCCCATCCTTTATCCCAACCGGTTCGAAATGATTTTTTCACAGCCATTTTTCTTTTCATTTCTCCGAGGAGAGCTTCTCGGATAGAAGATCCTCGGAAGCTTTCAACTTGGCCTCCACCTCCTCCTTCTGGCGATTTACTTCTCGCAGAAGGGTCAGCTCTTCCTCGGCCGATTTCAACTTATTCTCAAGCTCCCCAAAGCTTGTGAGCTTCTCGGTATATTTTTTATTCTCTCTCTCCAAATTCTTCACTTTACTTCCCAACTGCACCTTCTCTGCCTCAGATGCAGCCAACTTCTTCTCCCATTCACCTCTATCCTCGTCGTCTTTTTGACGGGATTCCTTCAAAGATTGGGCCAAGACCTGTAAAGCATCCTCTACTCCAGACAAGGAGCTAGAAGCCTTGATTGCTTCATCTTTCTTCACTATGGTGTTAAAGCAACTCACCAGCTGAAAAAGAAGGTAATGATAAGTCAGTGCCGAGATACATGTATTGATGAAAAGAAAGAAAAATTCAGGATAAGAGAAACTTACTGAAGCAATGTGACGAGTAGTTAGGGATGTTAGCATATCCCTAGACATGTTTTCCTCGATTCCTTGGACTTCAGGAATGGTCCAAGTCTTTACCGAGCTCATTGCAGAACTCGGGGGAATAATGGTTGGAACACCAACTCCACTAGCTTGGAGCTGGGGAATGACTTCAGGAAAACTGACCGAGGAGGATTTCTTCAGTCTCCTCGGTGTCTTCTCAACAATCTCAACCAAAGAAGAACTTTTGGTTGGAGAGATGGTGATTACTTCCACAGGTGCATCCTTCTGCACAGGAGCCACTGGGGGCTTCTCGGCGACCTTTCGAGGAGCAACAGAAGGGGTGGCATATACTTTCTTTGTCCCCTTCTGGACATCAGCCTTATTTCTTTTCCCATCTCCAGCAGAAGTAGTCTCTTCGAAGAGAGCAGGAACTCTTCTTTTGCCCATTTTTTGACTCAGAGGAATGTGAGAGTCTGGTGAAGAATCCTCAGAAGCTGGCAATGGTTCACTAATGCTAGCCACATGACGAGCAGTAAAGGACGATGTATAGCTCCTATACTGCAACAAGTATGAGGCAGACCTGACGTGCTCGTCTGCAACTTTCTGATGCAAACTCCAGATATGTTTCAAATGCTTTATATTAACTTCTGATTCTTTGGGAGTTTTTCTCTTGCTGTCAACTGCAAACAAAAACATATTGAAATGTCAATCATGCATTTATTCAAACATAATGAAATCATAATTTCAGAAATGAAATAAAATGAAAATAACCTATCCCATTGCCATATGGAGGGCATTTGGGACCCTCATATACTGCATCTCCAACCAAAGGGGCATGTTGCCAATTTTTTATAACTACCCCATGTTCAAAATAATCCCTATTTGCATCAGGGAGATTGACTACTAAAGCCCTATTCAAAAATCTAGTTTTTAGATAATAAACATTATCTAAAATAGCCCATCTATAACAGTACATAATCTCAGGAATTCCTATACGAGTTCCATGAGTTAGATTTAACCCATACACCCCATTAACTATTCTCCATGTGTTGGGGGCTATTTTTGCAGGGCCGACATCGAAATATTGACAGAACTCTAAGCACAGAGGGTTTGGTGGAAAAGAAAATCCACATTCAGCAATAAAGAGACTGGGGAACCAGTGTCCCTCAGCCAAACGAAAATAATCTAAAGGCTCAGAAAGATTTTCCAAGGTTACCCAAGATGGAATGGAAAAGTCAGAACGGAATTTCTCAAAAGATTCAATAATATAAACCATGGTGAATAAAAGAAATGAAGAAGAAGGAAGAAGATCTTACAGGAAAAAGAGAGATCTGTTGACAACGAACGAAAACAAGGATGAACGCACAAGAGAAAGAAAGGCTATGGAAAACTCGAAAGCAGTAAATTGGGAAAGGTAGAAGACGGTATGATTGCCTAAGAAGTTTAAATACTTTGCCTTGGGAAACGGCGAAAGAAATGATTACAAAAAGGAAACTATTACGCTACCGGCGGCTAAAAGGACAAAAAGTACACGAAGATCGAAGCGCTTATGCAAAAAGGCGGATTCTGCGAATTTGGAAGGAAATTCAAATAAGAAGAAAATGCTCCTAAAACCCAGGAAGGTCATTTAATATTACCATATACCGAGAAAGAATGTTCCATACTCCTCAAAGTTCGAAATACGAAACATTGGGGGATTCTGTTGATACCAAAATTAGTATGCTGATATGGACGAATAATAAGAAGACACGTGTCAATCCACATGGCACAATAGCAATGAGGAAGTCTATTTCCTCGAACAAGTCAGACTCACTTCGAGCAATAAGTATACTCCAAGGAACTCCAGCTCTCCGAGGAACACCAACGCTCCGAGGAACTCCAACTCTCCGAGGAACACCAACGCTCCGAGGAACTCTTGAACGACGAACAACTAAGGCGGTTCGAGCTGCATCTCGACCACATCATTAATTACCAGATAATCAACAGTTCAACTATTTATTGAATGCTTATCATCTTGACGCACACGCTTGAAGAGCATTAAATGTATTACCCCTTCATATGTATATCATTTAATGTATCACCCTTTCATGTACAACCTAAGGGCTATAAATACCTTGTATGACCCTCATTCAAGGGGACCGGAATTTCTTGATAGCACTTGTAATCGAGAATTCCCAAACACTCAGCAATAACATAACAGTGGATGTAGGCCATTCAAATAAGGCTGAACCACTTTAAAATCTTTTGTCTCATTTATTTATCTGTGATTGAATAATTAGAGTAATCTAATTTTTTACATCAACAATGCCCACTCTTATATTTTATTTTTATTTTTAGGGCACATACATGGGTGTCACTTTCAAATCACCTTATATTGTGGCGAAACCTGTAAAGGTGGCAGTCATAACCGACGACCCTAACTCAACGGGAGGGCGTTTCACATTCCATTGGATATGTTATTGCAGGTAATTTTATCCTAATTAGTGTATCGTCATATCATATCTTATTCAGATGGGGGGTAAAATGGTTTAGTTTATCATCATATCATTTATTGTTCTAATTAGACTTGCTGAAAGTAGTACACTGAGATAGTTGAGTTATAAGTCGATGAATAGAAAAAGTTTGAATATATTTTAGTTATAAAAGCTTAAATCCCTTACGTGTATTTAAAATATATATTTTAGTTCTATACTTGCATTTGTAAGAAAATAATGAATAAGATGTTTTCAGTTTGATCCATTCGTTTTGTAACATAATTTGGGTTTGCACCTAACACTTTAAATACTTTTGAGTTTGCACCAAATTATTTCAATCCAAGACTTTCAAATTTAATTATCAGTTAAAATCCAATGGATGTGATCCACGAGTAGGGTGATAATTATAAGTATGTTAAATATAGGGTACAAACTGAGATAATAGTGAAAAACATATAATACAAACTGAAAATTTCGGTATTATAAAATTTTAGCCTCACTTTTTTGGAATCATATAGATTTGTTACCAAGTAAAAGCCATGAGTGAATGCCCCAACCAACACACAACAGTGAATAAATGGTCCCTTAAAATTGGTTGGTGTCAAAGGTTAAGTTGAATGAGAGGAAAAACTGGGGCGTAAATTAGTGGAACCAAGAATTTAATTGGACATCCTTTGTTTTGTTTTCTTCTAGCAGCAAGATCCTCGCAGGAGAGATTGGCTTACGATGCCATTTGGGCATTTTTTTTTGTTTTGTACACACGCTATGATACCCTGGCCCAAAAATTCTCACTTTAAACACGATCTGGTTATCTCCATAGAGATGTACTTTTTTCTACTTAAAAAAAATTAGCCTATGAGGTTGGTTGTACAACCCAATCTAACATTATCAAAAAAATATGGCCAATAAAACACATATCAACACTTATAAAAAATGATGACCTAGAAAACTAAATTAACTTAGAAACCATATTACAAAAATTAGAAATTGTACAAGTGAAAAAAATGACATTGCCACTTATGATTATATATAAAAGAACACAAATCACAACACTTGAACATTAAGTTCAGATGTATGAATACAGGATAAAAGGTCATTGTTGATACATTGCTTATTACAATAATAAACTCGTTGAATTGGATATGAGTAAACCTTAAAAAAAATCACTCATTTTCCAAATTCTAGAACTAACTTAACAATTGGAGAGAATAGAGCATAAAGAGCATAGAGGGGGAGTGAAATAAATAATAGAACTGAGAGATCTTAAACCTAAAACAAGATATAAATGCAAAATTAGTATGTGAAAAATACAAATAAACCAAAAATATCTTTTGATTAAGAACTTAAAAAAATGATATTGCTTAAAGTACCTATAGTGCGAAACCTAAAAACGTAAAATCATAGAGCATGGGGCTTAAACCTGTTTGGGTCGTGTATGGGGAGCATATCATTTTTTTAATCTCAAAATATCTATATTTTGTAACCCAAAAATCTAAATATCACAAACAAAAACAGAAGTTACAAAATCATTCCATTTTATCACACCCAAACCAATGAGTAAATAAAAAAGATACACTTTGTATTGAGAAATTACCTATTTGTATTACATATTAGTCTACTTTTAACATGGCGCATACATGAATAAAGAAGCACTCTAACTTTAGAATGTATAGACATATTACCTTTTTATTGTTGGTGATTTTTAAAATAAGTGAGTAAGAGTTTTTGGGTGTAAAAGCTTAAAGAGCTTGTCCCACATTGGAAGTGTGAGTAAGAGGTGGGAAGCTAACCCAAATATAAAAAGGGATAGTGTCCCACATTGAAAAATGTACAAAGCTAAGTGTCACCACTAAGCTATAAAAGGAGTGGGCAACCTTTGAGTACCACATTGGAAAAATATTAAGAATTTGTGCACTTAATAAGTACAAATGGAAGATGAAGAGTTAATTCATCTAGCATTTAAGAGGCTATTCAAGAGACCTCAATACGGTGCGAAGCACCGTACGCGCCCACGACGTGGGCGCGGGTGCGGGACAGTGGGCTGTAGAGGCGCTAGTGGCGCACTTTGCACACCGCGTGTCCGCAGTGGTAGCGGGTTGTCGGGATTCGTTCGGTTCGGATCGCGGTAGCTCGGGCGCGGTCACTTTTTTGTTGACCCGTGAAAAACCGATTCGGTATTATTATACCTTTTCGGAAATAACTTAAGACTGTTGGTAATTAACAGTCATACCATTTCGGAATTGATTAAGACTGTTAATCCAACAGTCATGACTCTTGAAGACAAAGCTTTTCATTATCTATAAATAAAGGCTGCTTAAAACGAAATTGGATAATAACAAAAAACCCAGTTTCAGATTTCCAAACCCTGCTATTACTCTCTTACAATTTTCAGGAGATAAAAATTATCTTATTCTGTTTTGTGCACAAAAACCAAATAAGAACTTGATTGACTGTTCTTCGCTGCTGCATCTAAGGGCTGTCTTCAAACATTCAATTTGCAGACAGTGCAATTGCTTCATTGTATCTTGAGTACGGATTTGTTGATTCCCGTTTGTATACCGAAGTTGTTCGTGTGGGGCAAATACTGTATTTAGGAAAGTGACATCACGCCTTGAAGTTTTCTATTATATTCAGAAGTTACATTGTTGTATTGAAGTTGACTTTACTGTGATATATAAAGAGGTCCAATTATGTATTTGCATTCATATTATCCAACATTTATTAGGAAATGGAAAGCTATGTATAAACATAATGACAGTAATCTAGATATCTTAAACACTCAAACTTCAGAATGTATACAAAACAATCCTAATAACGAGTGAGAATGAGGATTGAAAAATAACTTAAGGCATATTAGAAACACATACATATTAGAAATCAAACAAACATACATATTAACAACCAAGCACACACATAAATATTAGCAACCAATCACACCCATATATACCATGCAAATAATGTGTAGAATCACGATCATTTTGTGTCATATTCATTAGGCACACCAATGGTTTGGCAATTGCAATATAATATAATTTATGGACATTTCAGTTTTACCCCCACAGTTTATGCTCTGGTGGCCAAAGTCCGAATCTCAATTTTGAGGGCCAAAGTGAGCTTGAGATTGGGCATGAATATTGGTGGAAAACATATTTCCCCAAATCACTTACATTGATACAAATTCGTACAAATGAACAAAATACATAGTCCTTACAATACAAAGAAGGAATGTATAGAGTGTTTATATAATAGTGACTAAGATCTAGCATAGTACTGACTTACAAAAGGAATTGGAGATATTAAATATTATGAAAATAATTGAATTCGTGAAATAAAATTACAGTTAAAGCACAATTCAAGCAAAGTTAAAAATATAGATTTTAGAAATTAGAAGAATAAAGAAAGTTTCAGACTTAATATATTAGAAAAATAAAACTATAGTTTCAAAATTATATTCAACAATCCAAATAGCTATTGGTGCTAACACAAATCGAATAAATAATCCACAATGCATTCGACTGTTAAACGTTGAATAAAAACTAAACAATTAATAAAAACTTCAAGGGGAAGTAAAATACTATAAAAACATGTAAATCCACTAGATCACATTTTTTTCTCAATTTCCATTTTCCCTCTTCATTTTTATCTCTATTGTTGTATATATGTTTTCCTCCTATATGATACAATTCAAAGACTATAAACATATTCAATCCTTTAAGTCAAAACTAGGCCCATAATTTGACCTGTGGACTTTATTAGTTATGGCTTTCGTGTTGAAGAAAGAGTTCAAGTTACACTAAAAGTTTAACAAATGTGTTGTAAGTTATATTAAAATCTTATTACGGGGCCATAAGATTTGGTTACAGAATGTTTATATTTGCCTAGTCATTAGATTTTAAAGATTGTATGTTCTCTGAAATAAGTTTTTTGAACTGCTTGCTATGAACAATATTTTGTATAGCATCAACTACAAAATAAAAAACAAGTCAAGACACTAGGAAAAGGAGCATAAAAAATTATACAAAAAAGTGGCAAGCTTCGAGTGCTAGTTCTGACGAGCTACGGGGCACTAGTGGGTGAAAGTGCTCCTTCTCTTACACAACAATTTGGAGGAATAATGCACCACTCCAAGGCTGTGACAACCCGAATATAATTATGATAAATCATGTTTAAATCATGATTAAACATGTTTAAATCATGATTAGACTATGTGATATGGATAATATGTTATTAGTATATATGTAATGTTAAGTAATTATGTTTAGTTTAATCCCACCTTCATAAAGCTTGAAATATCGAATTAGTTACAAATGTGAAGTTTTAAAGTTTTCGTTAGGAATGTTCCTGTTGGAGGCTAGTTTTGACCTTTATGACATAACAATGAACTTGAGGTGTAAAATAGATATTTGTAGATATATGAGTTAGGTTTATAACAAAACAAACGGTTCATCGAACGGACATCCGAGTGGGAAGATATTGTCTTTTTACGAATAGGGGGTAAAGTAGTCATTTAGCCTTAAATGATATTTTGTTTTATGTAATGCCACATGTTATATTTTGATTGGACCAAGAGGGGGTGGCCTTATGCCGACTTAAAACCCTTGAATTAAGCTCTTCCTTCAGCATAGTTCATCCATGGAAGAGTTTTAACCTAAGGAAAGAGAGTTTTGAAGTTTAGGAAGAAAGTGTGAGAAGAAATTGAAGAAAAATTCATAGAAAAATTACATAGAAGCCCCTAAGGTATTTTCATCCATAAATCTTGTTTATTTTTTTGTATTAATTATTTAAATGATTGAAATAATCATTTTTTTACTGAATTTCCATGTCTTGATGTGTACTTATGGATAGATGCAAGTTTAAGCAAACTTGAATATGTAAACCCTTGAAATTGTTTTGTTTAGGAACCTTGTGTATTAAAACTTCCATATATTTTTGTATGCTTACTGGAATTGATTGATTCCAATTGGAGATTAACCTGGACTCATATATGTATGACATATCCGAAATCCATGATAAAATACCAAGAAATGAGTCTTTGGTGAGAGTTTGAAGTTTGGGTATGAAGTCTGCCCTAAGGGTGAAAGTATGCCCGCCATGTGTTCGATGTTTTGCTTGACATAGCAAATGAACTCTGAAAATTATGAAACTTTAATTCTGTATTTTTAAATATGTTTACTAATGTTTGGTAAAATATCATAGAAATTTATGATGTAGAAAAATTATGAAAAATCTTGGAAACTGAATGAACGATAAAAGAGCCTATAGGGCAAATTTGCTATGTGGAAAAGAAATAGGCATATCTTGCTCTAGGAAACTCAAAATTATGTTCCGTCTTTTGTGTTGGGAACATGATATGATAAGGATTGGATTACCAAGAAGAATTAAAGAAGATTTGGGCTGTAATTTGAATATGTTAGATATCAGAACCTGAGTCTAGATGGGACTTCATTTATAATGAATGATTTGAATTGAATAATATGATGCTTATGAATTGAGTTATGATTGAAGTTATTCTTTGGACTATTAATACTCTTATGATGATACTAATATTGTAAGAATGATAGGAAGGGAAGAAGAGCTGATTGAACAAGTACCGGATAAAGGCAAGGGAAAATCCAGTTAAACTGTCGAGGTGAGTGTACTTATGATTTGTTTCATATATAAATATGAATATAGATCTAAGAGCAGGATTTGTTTGAGTACTTCGGTATTCATGATTGTTTGGATATTAAAATATCCAGGATTTGTTTGGGTCACATGATCCAGGATTGGTTTGAATACTTCGGTATTCAGGATTTGTTTGGATATTAATATATCCAGGATTTGTTTGGATCTTATGATCCAGGATTTGTTATTGCCAATGGGAAGAATTATTTGGATCTTATGATCCATGACTTGTTATTGCCAATGGGCAGGATTATTCGGATTTTATATCCACATATTCGATATAGAATTGTTATTCTGTTGCAGGGAAGGAGTACCTCACTAAGCTTAATGCTTACGGTTTATATTTTAACAATTTCAGGTTCGTACGCTGCCAGTTAGGATACCATATGACCGGTAACTTTGAGAGTTGCACCGTTGGAGAGAGCTGGGATTTAAAAATGGAGATTTTATCGTTGTCACACTGAAGATTTTAATATACTCACACATTGTATATATTGTTTTAGTATGGATTGAGTTGATCATAGTTAATCACAGTATTGTATGTCCGCTTAATTATGACTCTGATGTTGACTTCGTTATGGCACAAAAACAATATTATGTTCATTATGCAGAAAAATATTGATAAATGAATTAAATTTTCAATGGGCTCGAGATTATGATCCAATTATTCTAATAACAAATGATTAGTATGGATATTGGGTTTGGGATGTGACAAAGGCGTTAAGTATTGGGACCAAATTAATTCCTCAATTAAATCATCAATAATACAAAAAGTCATGATATTGGTGAATCTAGTTATATCTTAAATTAATTCCTCAACATAATTGACAATAAATGTGTTTGAAATTGTGTTTACAAGATAAATTTGACATCGAGGGCTACGATGATGATGAGATGGTTAGGAGGGCCATTAACAAAAAAATTCAACGAAGATACATATATTGGAGGAGTCGTATGTATGCATACTATAAAGTATAATTGGAAACTTGAGAGACCATTCGGTACGGAGCTTTCTCAATTTTTATTTAACCGGCTTGTAATCTGGGAGAGTGGGGATCTCGTGCTGAGCTATTTCAGGATCAATATCGGGCATATCATTATAGGACCATGTGAAGACATCCATGAATTCCTTTAGCAATTCTTCGAGTTGTGCGTGCTCATGCTCGTCAAGGGTGGCCCCTATCCTAATCTCGCGCAGTTGGCTACTAGAACCGAGATTAATAACAATAGTCTCCTCTTCATTAACTTGAACGCGGTTATGTTGTTTATTATTAACCTTATTTAGATCAGTTAAGAATTATTTATTTGTAAAATCATCATCATCATCAAAAGTTTGATTAGAATCCAAATAATTAATGTAAGGCACAACAAGATACTCAAAATATTTGTTTATTTCATTGATAGGAAAAACAACATTGAGAACCTTATCAAAAGAGGTCTCGATTACATTTGAACAAGGATAGACAACAGAAGAAGAAATAGGGTAAACATTGGGGTAAGGGGAGATTTCAAGAGGTAGAACTGGCGCAGCATGACAGTTAAGGAGGGGTGTTTCAGCAACTTTAATCAGATGGGATGAATCTATTGATGTAGTGCCTGAATGAAGCATGCAGAGTGCCAGCCCCAGTGTCTATAAGTTGAAAGAATCTTCGAAATCACTTTCCTTAGTCTCTTCGGTATCTTTGATGAGAGGTTGTACTCAGTGTTGGAAACTTTCGACCCATGGGTAGCTATCTTGGAAAAAGATCTCCATTCCAGGCTTCGTCTTCTTGTCTGTGTGGTCCTACCATGGTTCTGGAAAACCGCAAAAGGGGAAGTCTTCGCCTTCTTTGATGAATCATCCATGTAAGGAGTCTCCTGGGATAGTTTGGATGGAGTCTAATCTTCCCTTTGGTCGAGACTGGTGGATCATTCTGAGCTCTTGTTCTGATGGTTGATAACCCAAGCCATAAGGAGGGAAAGATTTCTTCAGTTTGATGGGCTTAAATATCCCTTGCTGTCTTTGCCCTAGCCCCAGTCCGGGCATGAAGTGCATGTTTCTGAACATCTGAATCACATTAACATTGCTATGAGGGTCATATTCGGGACAAACCCTTTCTTTGAAACCGTCCCCTGTTGGGAGTAGGAGTGGCTCAAATCGAAATCCTGATAGGAGCATATCAATTTACCCATGCTGTATCTCAAGGATTGGACTACTGGTGCTTGCACCCTAGATACTTTCGTCGTCGTCCAAAATGGTGATGACTCACCCGTCGACGAAGAACTTCCATTTTTGATGGAGTGAGGAAGACACACCCTTGATACTGTGGAGCCAGGGTCGTCCGAGCAACAGGTTGAAATAAGCTGGGATATCTATGACTTGGAATTCAACGACCGGGTTTATAGGGCCAACCCCTATTACAAGTTTTATGGATCCCATCACCTCCCGACGGGTATTATCGTAGGCACGTACATCGGTAGAGGTTGGAGCGAGGTCGCTTTCTTTCAGGCCTAAACACTTGATGGTTCTCAGTGGGTAGACATTCAAGGCGGATCCGTTATCGATAAGAGAGAGTGGCACGGCCTTCCCCATAACTTCGACAGAGATGTTGAGTGCATGATTATGATTTGGCCCAATTATGGGGATTTGTTCTTCAGAAAATGATAGCATTCGGGTAGAGGTGAAGGATCCGACCAGATTTATCGCTTCTTCTGGTGTGGTAGAAGGAGGAACTGTGGGTCCAATGAGCAGCTTAATTAAAGCATTTCTGTGCAGCTGGGAAGACATGAAAAGCCCCTATAGAGTGATGTTAGCTTGAGTTTTCTTCAGTTGGTCGAGGATCTTGCTCTCTTCGATGGTCATCTCTGGCATAAGAAGGTTTTCAACGCCCTTCCCTTTGTCATTTATTGGTAGTGAGCTTGGAACCTGGTAATGTTTCCTTGATCTGGTCATATGATTTACTGAAGAAGGGAAAAATATGAATCCCGTTTCCTCGTCAATCTCAAGTTGTTTCGTCACCCTGTTTATTTCTCCGAGGAGTTCTTCAAATGATATCATCCCACATATGTCGGCTACTGGGCCAGTTCTTCCTGAAGCTTGTTCTTCACTCGAATCTTCGAATTCTTCCCCCCATCCGGTGGCAATAATTATGTCTTTTCATGTAAAGTCAATACATTCCACAACTTCAACGGCTTCTTTATACAGGTCTTCCCATTCTGTGGGGATATGTATGGTTAAAGGGACCAAGAGCCCTTTTAGCTTCAAAATATCAAGTAACCCGGTGATACTACAAATGCTATTGGTTTGCTCGAATAATTCTGCCATAATCTGGACAACATCATCTAGGCTGACTTCATCGATTGGTACCACCCACTTATCTGAATCTCGGGCCTATTTTCATGCTTCCAAGAACAGTGTACTGAACCTTTGGCAATCAATGATCATCTGTGAGGGCAATTTCAGCCCGAACTTTAGGAGTTAGTTTAACACCTCTGACAATTCCATATTTCCATTTTTAGAACGGGTACGGACAGCGATGCATGCTCTGGTAAGGAGTGACAATGCCTGATCAACGAGGCTAGTAGGGTGTAGGAGGAAATATGGGCAAATTTGAAGAGGTTTAGGAGAGTATATGGGTGTGATTTGAGTTGAGGGATCGAAATCTGGGTTTTCTTCTAAGAAGATAGCATTGGCATGATTTGGGAGTGGATTGTGAGTAGTGTTTGTCTTAGGATTCGCTGGTGGGGTGATGGTACCCCGATCAATGAGATCTTGGATTATGTTTCGGAGGTGAAAGCATTGGTCGGTGCTATGGCCAACAGTTTGGTGAAAGGCGCAATGAGCATCGACCTTGAAGTTTCTTGGGAGTGGATTTGGCAATGGACGACGATCTAAGGGTTTTATGAGGTTTCGGCTTAACAGGGCTTGGTAAACTTTGGAGAGGGGAGCATGAAGCTCAGTTTATTCCCTTCGAATGGGAGCAGGGCGGCTTTTTAGTGCCCATGATATGGTTGGTTGAGAGATGTTGTTGATGGTTGAGACTGTAGCACTGGCAGACTTGTCATACTTTCTAGGGGTGAACTGTCCGGACACCTTTTTCGATCCAACCTCTGTTTTACCAAGGTTTTCCTCGATTTCTACTCCCGCATCTCTGAGAGCTCGGAAGTGGGGATAGTATTGTCCTCCCATCATCGCTCGGATATGGGGCAAGAAGTTCTTCTTCACTATGTTGACCTGTTCTTCCTCAGATGGCTGATTGGTCATGGTAGCTGCTTGCTCCATCCACCGGGTTATGAAGTTACTGACTAATTCCCCAGGGTTCTTTTTGAGTAGCTCTAAATCACGATGGGTGACCTCAAGCTCTTCGATGTATTTGTATTGCGACATGAATTCTCGGGCTACATCCTCCCAGCTACGAATTTTGGATTCCTCGAGAGATAAAAACCATCGGAGGGCACTATCCTTCAAAGTTTGCTGAAACAATTAGGCCATCACTTCTTCAGAATCCCCTAGTATAGTCATGGAATGATGATAACTGCTAAGATGAATAATTGGGGGTCCACTCCCTCCGAACTTCTCGATATTTGGCATCTTGAACTTCTCCGGTAACCTCGCTTTAGGATAAGGAGATATGTGGGTGTAGTCTATGTAATTCCCCGACATTCTGACTTGTTCTAACTTCTTGGTGAGTATTTTGAGATCCTCTTTGACTTTATTCAACTCCACCTCTTTTGGATTAACGACCATAGGCAGGTTAGTCACAGGCTAGGTAATGTTTGGCATACTGGCCAGGAGGCGGCCCATTGACAGGAGGGGCACGTGGAGCGTGATGATATTATTCGGGAACCCAGATAGGCTCGGGTGGACCCATAGCACGAGGGAATATGGACTAGGGATCTTGAGGAATAGGAACTTGGTTTCGTTGCATCTCTCGGACCTCAGTTTGGAGGTTGTCAATCTTGGACACGAGCTGAGCTAGGACTGCCGTCAGATTCGGCTGTATGACTGGTACTTGATCTGTATTATCCATGGAAATTGGATGGATTCCGAATTCGAAAGAAGTAGTAGAGGAACGGACGAAACTCTGGGGTGATTTGACTGAAGACCGAAGCCAATAGGGAGCCAGGCCAAGGGCTTGCGATTGACCTGAGAAGGCGTAGAATGGGATTTATTTTTGAGAAAAAGAGAAGAAACTATTTTTGAATTTTTGATAAAGAAGGGATAGATGTTTTTGGAGACGGAACTCAGCATGATTATTACGATTATTATGTTCTCACTTGTATTTAATTCTCCTAAATGCAATGCCGGACGGGACCCGAGCCTGGAAAACCGGGGTTTTTAATATATGCGAAGCTACGGCTGGACTTGTAACCAGGCTCACGGACAGGGTCCCATTTTAGAAATGGGAAAAAATTTAGGCGGAAGGCCGCCCCGGAATTTTGGCAGAGTTTCGGGTTGAAACCGACAATCTAATGTGCGTGTCCTAGGTTTGACACCTATATGTGGGTATGCAGTTGGTTGGGTGAATCGAAATGGGTTCCCCCCTTTGGCATGACTTCCACGATATACGTCTTGCTCTTGCGGGCAATCAGTACGTGTGGACAAGCCATTTGATATACCTGAGTGTACGTGAATTGCCTCACTATATACCTCGTGGGGACGATACGTGTGAGAGCGAATTCGATATACTCGGTGTACGTGAACGAATTCCCTGCGATATGCCTCCCATCATGACTTTGGTCAAGCGGTATGATGCGGGGGAACCGTTCGATATACATTGAAGGTACTTGGCCAATGGAAGGTGAGAGTCATATCGCTTAGGATAACTGCGCCCTGACGGACCAGCGCCCATCACAAAGTGACCCTCCAGTTACTGGGTAAAATTTGGTCAATAACAATTCTCTTTGGTGACGTCGTGAGAATCATGCATGATTCTCTTATTAGTATCTTATAATGAGAATTCTTTTCTTGATTATGCCAAACAGGGAGCAAAGTACAAGTACCAAAGGTACACCAAGTATGGATGGGTGATGCGTACAACATGTGATCCTAGGTGCACATGGTGTGAAGTGTATATGGAGAATTTTCTACAAGTGTGTGAACATAAGCATAAGCATGGGATACACATGGAAAACAGGAACATGCAGATATAGAGGAAATATAAACAAATATAACATCCATGTAAATAGAGTCAAGCCCTCAAAACATACATGTCCCCAACAGAGTCGCCACTGTGGTCATCCCCGATCCTCGTCGCGGGCGGGCGCCTGAAGGAGGATCCTCGAGCCCCGCGCATCCCTCTCGCGGCGTCGTTTGAGATGAGGTGTAAAAATGTAGAGAGATTTAGAGTCGCCAGTCTATTTTACTCAAAACAGACAAAAGAAAAAAGGGGAAGCTATCCCGTAGGACGGCATCCAAAGACATACTGGTGCATACGAAACCAAAATGATTCGAGAAGGGTTCGGAGGCTAAGTTACGAAATGGGAAGGTGTTAGGCACCCATTCCGCCCTTTCGGTCTCTCATGGATGTTTGATATTTTCCCTTTTTATTTTCCCCGTGATATGCGTGCATGTGTATATATATAGTGGAGATAGGAATCCTCGAATTGTTTCATGGGAGAGATAAAGCGAGTCATCCGTAGGAAGGTATAAAAATAATATTAGAAAATAAGATTTACGCGATTACTCTTATGTTGATCGTTATAATGGAACGATAACGCATATGGAGTGATACGTCACTAAGAACAAGTATATAGAATATGAGAAAATTGGATTTAGAGAAGATAGAAAATGAGAGAGAAAGTGAGAATAGGACTCGAGTCTCAGGTTTTACCCCGAGATGCCTACGTAGCCTATAAAGGCATCAAAGTCCACTTAGTTCGCATAAAAAATGAGGGGTGGGGTTTATTCCATAAATCCAAATGGGGGATCTCTTATTTGTGAGTGTGTGTGTGTGTAGAAAAAGTGTTTTAGTTGTGAGAAAAGTGTGAGAAAAGTATGAGAATCCCTATTTGGAATTTATAAGCAAACCCTCTTTTTCTTATTTTTTGGGTTTTATTTATATGAAAATAAGAGATGTGCAATAATACTAAATAAAAAGTATATTAGGATGTGTGAGATGACATAATAAAAGTGCTAGGTAATAAAAATAAGTTATTACGAATTTAAGAGAATTTGAAGAGAAAGTTGAGAAAGTTGGACCTTCTTGAAGATCTTGAGCTTGATCTTAAATGTTGAAGAGAAGCCCTTGCACTTGGATGATGATGGAGAGTGGATAATTCACCAAGTTTGATGAAAAGGATGGTGAAAAGTGAAAGTTAGAAAGGGATTTGGATGTTGAAATCGCCCTGTCTTCGAGAGAGGTTTTTGGGATTCGCTGAGATCGATTTTTATCAGATCTAGGCTCCTCTTGCAAATAAGGTGAAGGCCTCCTTTTATAGGCCCAGGTCACTGCCGATCATCATAGACCTGGTCCTGCCTATCGGCACCTGCCGATAAGCAGGGTCTTGAACCTGCCATTTGGTAGTGTGTTTCAGGCCTTTTCGGAAAATTAGCTACTGAGAGCAAACCGTTGGTCAGAATCGCGCACGGGGTGAACCGTTGAAAAGGTAATTCAGAGACCTTTGAAAGTCCCTTGGATCGCTCTTGAGTTTAGGAGTTGACTTTGGATCAAATATAGCTCGGAAGCGTTTGTCGGTCCATTGGACGGGGAATCATCCGGACGCAAACGGATCATTCGTCCGCATGGTAAGTTGAAATCGCGCATGGGACGAACCATTTGAAAGGGATTTCAGTGACCTTCGAAGATTCATTCAGCTTTGGTGGAGCTGAAGAGTTTGACTTTTTGGTCAAACGGAGCCTGAGAGTGCCCGATGGCGTCTAGGTCAGTACGCGGGGTATGATCTTGGTTTGTAGTGATGAAGGGAGGTACTAAGGACCTAAGGAGAGTTAGGGGGTAAAAAAATGGGGTGTCTACACATTGATTATTAAGAATAAGTATCCTTTATCCCGAATCGTGGATTTATTCGATCAACTTAGAGGAGAGATAATCTTTTCTAGAAAATACTTACGATCTGGTTATCACTAATTGCGAGTAAGAGAAGAAGATATTCCAAAAACGGATTTTCTATCTCGTTATGGACATTTGGAATTTAGCGTAATGTCTTTTGGATTAATCAATGCTCTCGGAAATTTTATGAATCTTATGCATAAAATCTTTAGACCTTTTCTTGACCAATTTTTTATCCTTTTCATTGACGATATTCTTATTTATTCCCAAAACCTAGGAGCATGCCCAACCTCTAAAAATAGTTTTAGGCACTTTAAGTAACTATCAATTATATGTTAAAAAGAGAAAATGTGATTTCTCGATGAAAGAAATAACATTTCTAGGACATGTAATTCTTGAAAATGGAATCCAAGTCGATCCTGCCAAAATTTCAACCATTTTGGAATGAAAAAATCCTACTAATATCACCGAGATAGAAAGTTTTCTAGTATTAGCTGGATATTATCAACACTTTATGGACTGACGAATGTAATCAAGCATTCCAAATTTTGAAGGACAAATTAACTACTGCTCTTGTCCTCACTATTCCTTCTAATGATGTAAGCTATGATGTATATACTGATGCCTCATTGCAAGGTTTATGATGTGTTTTAATGCAAAGAGGGAAAGTAGTAGAGTATGGATCACGACAACTCAAAACTCACGAGTGTAATTACACTATCCATGATCTTGAGTTAACTGTTGTAGTTTTTGCTTTGAAAAGATGGAGTTGTTACCTTTATGGTGAAGAATTTCAAGTCTTTTCTGATCATAAGGGTTTAATATATATTTTCACTCAAAAAAATTTAAAATTAAGACAACGATGTTGGATGGAATTTTTGGAAGAATACCAATTTAAATTAAACTACCATCTAGGAAAAGGAAATGTGGTAGCTGATGCCTTAAGTCGTAATCCAGTTAGAAGATTCCAAACTTGGATTTCTTATGATATTGTTGCTACCATAGAGCAATATGATATTTAATTGATACGCCCTATCTCAAAATTTTCCAATATAATTGCTACCCATATTTGAGAAAGAAAATCTTACCAAAACAGTCCCAAGACCATTTCCCAACATATTTAGTATAAAAATCACGACCTCTCATATGATAAGGAAACATAATTACGATTTAGAAATAGATTATACGTACCTGATAATTTATCTATTCGAGAAGAAGTATTAGAAGAAGTCCATCGTTCTGAATTTACGATTCACCCTGGAAGCTCCAAGATGTACCATACCTTAAAAAAACAATATTAGTGGCCAAATATGAGAGATGATAGTTAGAGTTTTGTAATAAGATGTCTTACTTGTCAATAAGTAAAGATAGAATACCAACATCCTGGTGGACTTCTTCAACTCTTACCAATTCTAGAGTGGAAATGGGATCACATTACAATAGATTTTGTCAGTAACATCTCAATAATATAATTCCATTTGGGTAATAGTATACCGACTTACCAATTTTTCTATTTTCTGCAAGTGAAAACCACCGATTCTTTTTAAAAGCTCAGTAAACTCCACATTCGAGAAATTATCCGATTGCATGGAATTAATTTATCCACGGTGTCAGACAAAGATTTCTGTTTAGTAGAATTTTGTTGGCAAGAACTTCAAACCACAATGGGTACGAAACTTTATCTGAGTACCGCATTCCACCCTCAAATGGATAGACAATTTGAACGTGCAATTCAAACATTAGAAGATATGTTATGAGCATATGCGTTAGATATGTTCGATAATTGAAATGAGCAGTTACCCCTTGCCGAGTTTTGTTATAACAACAATTATCAGTCAAGTATCAAAGCTGGCCCCTTTGAAGCTTTATATGGAAGACCTTATCGTTCACCTGCATCTTCGACAGAATCTAGAAGTAGTAAATAATTTGGTCCCAAAATAAACCAAGAAACCACTGAGAAAATACAACAAATCCGAGAGAGATTGAAGATGGCCCAAGATCATTAAAAAAGTCATGCAGTCCAACACTGTAAGTCCTTGGAATTTCAAGTTAATAACCAAGTATTTTTGAAAGTTTCTCCTCGAAAAGGAATTTTATGCTTCAGAAAGAAAGGAAAATTAACCCCCCGATATATTAGACCTTTCACTATTTCTAAACGTATTCGACCCGTAGCCTGCCAATTAGAATTACCAATGGAATGATCCATTATTCATAATGTATTCCATATATCCGAGTTACATTAGTATATTCCTGATCCCTCCTCCTATACTATTACATGAAAAGAAATTTATGTTTAATCAAATCACGAATTTAAGTACGAACAATTCAAATTTGAGATCACCAAGTAATACTTCTCAGAAATAAAGAAATCCCCTCAGTCAAAGTACTTTGAGAATATTAAAATCAACAAGAAGCCACATGGGAACCAGAACGTGATATGAAATACCAATATCCTGATCTCTTCCAAGGTAAATTTGAGGATGGATTTTTTTTTAAGTAGGTAGACTGTAATATCCGTACTTTGAATCCAGTTACCCTAATTCTTATTTTTACCCCTTTTAGGATATATAAACTCAAAATTATCCTAAATAAGAGTACTCTACAAAACTTACAACTTTACAAAATTATCTAAGTACCCTTGAAGTTTAAAATATTGTAAAAATAACCCTTGAACTTTTCACATAAGAATTACCTGACCTATTCTTAAACCCTAGACCTAAACTTATAACAAATTAAAACTCTAGACATCAACTAACTAGAAATTTTATTTTCAGCCCTTATATTTTTTTGAAATTACAAAAATACCCATAAATTTTACAAAATTTACACTTTTTGAACCAAATAAGTGTATATACTTCAGCTAAGGACCAAAACCTAAACCAACATTTTTTTTCACATTTCCCTCTCCCGATATTAGCCAACACCTAACCAAATGAGTCCAAATTCACATGCCATGACCATGCAAACATGTGAGGAACAGAGTTTTATACACTTATCTTCTTAAACCGTGGATAAATCCACCTCCAAACTAGACCAATAACATCTCCTCCTCCTACCCTATAAATTGCCCATGAGCAGAACCTCCTGAACTCACCACTTCAGTTTACACAAAACTCGAAATTTTCCTCCAAACAAGGTATCCTATAATTTTATGCATTATATTTCATTCTTTTTATACCAAACATTTTCTATGTTGATATTATGCATATATCAATCAAAACAGTAGAATGTTGACGTCCAAAATAGTCTTTGTTCAAAGAAACACGATAAAAACTACATTAAAGCTTGAGCTTTAATGGTGAATTTTGATTTCTTGATTGTAAATCAGTTTGGAAGCAAGGAAATGATTCCACATGAGCTTAGGAACTCTAGTGCATAACCCGTTTGTGAAAAATCATATATTTTGAGTCTCAATTGCTCGAAGGTGTTTTCGGTTTCAAAAAATAAAAAACTTTAAATTCTCCATAACCAGACCACCTCAATCCTTGATTCCAAATCCAAATGCTTCCTTAGGATAGTAGAAACAAAACCATACTCATAAGAACCTCTGCAATATTCAGCGGAGCTTCGAAAGTTCTGTTAAAATTTTGGGAAAACTGATAATTTTATAATTCGATGTATACTGAACCTCAATCCATAAAATTTATATTTTTGGGTTCCTTGTGAAAAAATAGGTTGAGTTGGTTCAATAATCATCTCAAATGGTTTAGGAAATCAGATGATATCCTAGGTCAAAGTTTTTCAAACCCTAAGTCAAGTGTCGAGATGATGAAGATGAACTTTTCAACCAGAATCATTGACCAAGCGTGTGAGGGGGCGAGGCCAATCTAAAAATTTTGATTTTTTTTGGGTCAAATTGGAATAAGGTAAGGTCATGTTTAGTCAAACCTAGCCAAAGTTACGAAAAATTAAGGTTTTAAGTTTGAAATATTTTCCTTAAATTGCAAATTGACCGCTTTTAACTTTGTCAAGTTATGAATTTTAACCCCAAACTTATTCTATAAATACTTTGATGTATTTTGAATCAAAAAGTCTTTTCCACCAAATTCGAATTTTACCTAAGCCTAACATTTTAAAGTTCCAAATTAATTACAATTTTATCCCCTTAAACTTTAACATATAGAGTTTTTAATATAAATTAGCTAAAACCATCCTCAATTCTAACAATTCTTATTCATATAAACATTTGTATACAAATAATCAAGTATCATCTCCTCCCGACATCCTCTTTTGATCTCTTTTAGTCGTTCAAAAATTCGCACAAGTAGGTATTTTTACCTCTTTAATAGTAAATTTTGCATATTTGTTTAACTGTTATTGATATAATTCCATGATAGCCTATTTGATTCTAAGTATTTGTAGAATTTACCATACTGATATGCTACTATATCACTAATTGTTTTAATTGTGATCAATTGGATCAAATCTGAACCCTTTTCTTCTAATAACCGATATCATGACAATTCGTTGTAACGATTGAGTTTACCCTTGCACCTTTGTGCATAATTATTTATTTTAAATGCATTAGTAATAACTAGGGAGTAGATTATCGTGTTATCCCATGAAAATTTCTACTTGACTTATGGTCTCAGATGATTGAGAGCCGGAGTTTAGCTACATACGTATGAGTGCCAATTTAATTGTGTGCCTAGCCAGTTATTTTCTAGAAGTTTTGGATTACTTATTATTTGGTTTTAGTTATGAATTATTTATTTCTATACCCATTTTGAAATCTGGTAGGTATGGGATTATCAGTTTTAAAATTCTTTGACATTCTTATTTAAAGTATACATACATCTGAATTCTATACACACTCCACCTTCCATCTATACAGATAATTATTATAAAATTAGTGAAACATGCTTAACATATTTTTGCTAATTCATTTTTTCTCCAGATGACCCAGAAAAAAGGGGATAATCTCTCTGACCCTTTGTGGCATACACAAGTCTCTTGTTTGTGTATGAAACTGTTTGGATGAAGACTAAATCGGATGGGAGCAAGGAGTGACACTTTTCTATTATCTACTTTATTTTTTGTGTTGACAATAAGATGTAATTCACTCATGCGGTGGTATTACACTATGTGTGACATTTTAATGAATAAAGTTATGTTTTTCTCCTTAACTTTAATTCATTGCTTTATGTATACTATCTTGTACATTTACACCAAGAAGTAGGGTGTGACAATGACAAGGGTTATTAGTCATATGAAGGTATAACTGAAGGACAAGATCGGGGAGAATAACGTCGCGAAGAGAAAAGAGAGGTTCTTGATCTCATCCCTATAACCAACCCAGAAGGGCGATAATAAAAAAAGTGGGTGAGCATCACGATACGCTCATGAACAACTAGATGAACATGAAATTCTAAAAGACAATAGTTATCGTAATCCATATGATTCTTCCACCGAAAAGGGGAATAATATTATCGTGGTAACGGCACAGCCTTTACCGAGGGGGAACACTCTCTGTGGTCGTCCTGAGATTTACGCCCATCTTCCATCTCATCTCTTCTCCTTCCCGAGAATGGGCGTTAGGGGAAGGAAAAAAAGGGGGTGGGTGAAAAGGTCTCGCGCCCTCTTTCAATCTAGGAATGCTTCGGCCCTCATCGGCGTGGGGTAAATGTAAAGAGGTGGAGTCGCTAACCTATTTTATAGAAAATAGGCAAATAACATGTCGTCGCCTCTAGAAAACAGCGTTAAAGACAAACTAATTCTTATGAAACCAATCGTTCGAAAGGTTTGGGAGCTAAGTTAAGGAAAGGGAAGGTGTTAGGCACTCATCCCACCCTTTCTATCTCTCATGGGCTAGTTTTATTATTTTCCTTTATTTCTCCGTGAAATGTGTGTACGTGTATATCTAATGGAGATCAAAATCTCCCAACTCATACCATTGAAGAGTTAGAGTGAGGTAATCCATAGGAATGTTCCCAAAACATTCTACATAAATATGATTTATGCGTTTATCGTGATATTAATAGTTATGATGAAACGATAATATGTGTTGGGTAAAATGCTAACGAGGATCACAAACATAATTTGTATAATAATGCAAGAATGTGAGAAATATGTAAATGGGGAATTTAGGAAAATTGATAAATTGAAAAATTGAAAAATTGGACTCGAGTCTCAGGTTTTAATCCGAGATACCTACGTAGCTTATAAAGGCATCAAAGTTCACGTAGTTTGCATGAGACATAAGGGTGGGGTGTAATACCACGTACATTTATGGATGATTAAATTACATAAGTAGGGGTAATGAAATTATTTGAGGGTTTAAAGTATATGAGATGGAGTAATTTTATTTCATGTCGCAGGTAAATTAAAGCGATTGGTGATGGTATTTCATTAGAAAACACGTGTGGAGGTGTGTTGGGTTAAGACATGAATTTTTGATAAGTAACTCGGATAAGAATTTTGCGGTTGGTCTTGGAAGGGTCGAGATAGTCAGAATAGAGTACCCGAGGGAAGTGGTTGGATAGTGGGAACTTTTGGACTTGTAGGGACTCGAAATTGTGTATACGAGTCAATGTTGGGTTTAATAAGGGATAAACCCTTATCTCCCATTTTACAAGCCACAAGAGAGAGGAGAAAAGAAAGAAAGGAAGAAGAGAAGAAAAAAAGGAAATAAGAAGAGAATAAGAAAAGGGAGAAGACGAGGAGCTCCAGCCAAACTTCGCAGGATCTTCGGATCTTATCGACCCAGGAAAGTGTTTGACTTACTTTAACTAGTATGTGTGTATATATTTCATATTTGAGTTGATATCTTGTATCAAATGGTTTTTTGAGAAATGAACTCATAGAAATTGATGTGTTAACACCCGCTATGAAATCTAGACAAAAATCCATGTGAATGGTATAAATTATAGCTGAAAATTGGAAGAAATGAGGATTAAAGAGTAGATTTGCTTGGATTAAATTGATTCAATCCCCAAATTTATGGTTTTTTTGGGTATAAATATATTAAGAGGTGTTTATTTTGAAGTTGGGGGTATATTGGTTTGAACATGGAGGTTGGAGAAGATGATAATCAATAGCAGTTTTCGGATCCGCGCAGGGCGAATCGATTCGCCAATAGAACGAATAGATTTTGGCTTATGAAGAAGAAAATAGGACCATTTCAAATCGATTCGGAGAAGGGAGAATCGATTCGGTCAAGCGAATTGATTTGGACCTCACAAATTGGAAAATTTTCCTTAGGTGTTTAGAGATAAAAATGGAGGGAATTTCTCGGAGATAAATATTAGGGGATCCAATATAGAGTATAAGGACCTATAGGAGTTTAAGTGAGGGATGTGTGATCCTTAGAATTTATGGGAATAGAATCCGTGAGATAATTTGGAAGAGTGTTTAGGTAAGTGACACTCGATTTATTAATTCGGTGGTTAGATGTAGATATATTACGCGTCAAGAATATATATATATATATATATATATATATATATATATATATATATATATATATATATATATATCTGTGTGTGTGTGTGTGTGTGTGTGTGTGTGTGTGCGCGCGCCGATTATATAAGATTAAATCCGAAAGTGCGAGTTAGATAAAATGAGAATAGTAGCTAGATGTAATAGGCTATTATTCAAAAACAAGAAAGGTAAGAACGGTATCACAAGTGAGCGAATACTTATGGATTGAAAATAAGCTGTGTGCATACTTATATTATTATTATTATTATCATAAATTGATATGTTTGGGAATTCGGCTATTGCCAAGGGAGATAGGCATAGATAGCCAGATTAATGATATATATATATATATATATATATGTGACATGTTTATGAATGTATCTGTTGTGAATGGTATATTTATGTGAAGCATACCCTTCTAGTGCTATCATGAGAAGTTGTGCGACGAGGGTGAGGTCCCTGGCTTGAGGAGCAGGGTGCGTATAGTATCCAAGTCATAGTCGTCCATTGTTTACATTGTGGGATTTTATTCTGGGTGAGACGTGGTGGGTATGTTTCGTCTCACTTTTAGGTTTGGAACTATGACCGCTTTCCATACGTTGTGATTTGGGTTTTTACCAAGTCGGTGTGAGAGTCCGACTGCTGGTACCCAAGATGATAATGTGAGTGATTCCCTGGAAGATGATAGCATTGTCGAGACTGCATCCATTGAGTTATAACTCTGAGGGATGGTTATTTTACTTATATAGTGTGTGATATATAAATATTGCTATACTTGATCTGTATAGTATATATATATATATATATATATATATATATATATGTATGGGCTAAGATAAGCAACGAACTATAGATACACTAGATGGGTATAGTATATCCTATAAATATATTTGAGAGAAGAATATATGCATGGATTAATAAGGAAAAGAATTGGGAGTTAAATTCAGGGTTATCCGGGAGTATAAAATCCGGAATAAGAGGTGAATGATATATGTATATAAGGGAGAATATTATATACGAGATTGATAGAACTAAGATGAGATTAGTGTAATAACTAGAGATAGTTATTTTACATAAATCGAGAATATTAATAAAGGTTGAAATTAAAATGTATAAGCTCGGGGTAAGCTTAGGATAGTACACACGCGAAATGTGAAAATAACGTATGGATTTAGACTTTTGGTGAAATACTAGTTAGGCGGGGTAGCATAACTAGGATGGGTAAAAATATTTGCATTAGATGCGCGCTCTTAGATGAGGGGTGAGGAGTCTCTCATGAGATTGCGATATCATTTTATATATGGGATATAACATAGCGTAAAAGTTATTGTAATTTACGCACTTGCTAAATATTTTAAAACTCGGGCTATGATCCGTTTCTATATCTTTTCTCTCTTTTGTTATATATATATATATATATATATATATACATACTAGGGTATGCCCATGCCTGAAGGCACGTCACTAATTTTCAAAAGTGTACGATGTTGATAGGACCATACATTTCCTTTGTTTGTGCTCTTTAGATAACATATGGTATGAAGCTATTGGTTTAAAAAAAGAGAAAAAATTCCTTTGTTTGTGAGACAATCCATCCTGTTTAAGAACAAAAATACAAATTGTACTATTATTAATGGTAAATCTGATTATTTAAAAAATTTGGACATAAATTCTTTTATTTATAGTATAATTCAACTTGTTTAAGAACAAAAATATCAACTATAGTATTACTAATACAAAACCAAACATATTATTGATCAAGTATAATTAGTCATGTAAAGTATAGTAAAAATATGCTTCATCAACATAGTGATAAATTTCTTCGAAGTTTGCTAGTATCACATTCCTATGACATGTTTTCACATCTTTATTAAGGTATACCACACGCTAATGTATCACGTCTACATATTGTGTGTAGTAGACACCCCATTTCATATCTAGGAAACATCATTTGTATTGAATGACAATTTAAATTTGGAATCCTATAACACTCAAATAAAAAACATAGTCATGATATGGGAGATTAATAGTCCGAATCGTGATCTTTGTTCGCATCAAACATAATATCATAATTTTACCAATAATACACATAATAAATTGAATTTGTAAAACAATGAAATGTCACTAACATTTGATTCACTTTTTAAGAGTTTACATGTTCCTTGAATGTATGGGTATCCTTACAATATCAACATTACCAAACCAAAAACCAAGAAAAATGTATTCAAACATAATTCACTTAATGAAATTGCATTTTGATGACTTCACTAACTAACTTGTTGAAGCTAGCAAAATGAGTCTCTCTTCCTCACATATGCATCATAAACATATAGCTCATGTCAACAAAAATATAAAAGAAATCATCAAAAATAGTATGCATCTCTTAATGAATTTAAGGCCACGCAAATAAATTAGTGGAAATTATTAGAGTGAACACATTCGTGTATGCATATAAAAAAAGCACGTACAACTATAACAACAATCTAAATATATAAATCGAAAATGAACAATAACAATGGGAAATAATTTGGTTATTGAATAAGAACAAAACATGAAGAAAATTTAAAAATTGGAAGAAATAATATAAAAGATCCAAAACAGAGATAGGAATGTAACAAAGTCCCAAATATCTGAAATCTAACAACTTTGATTGTTGTAAAATCTACAAATCGCTGTAGAAAAGAACCTATATATGACAAATAGTTACTTGAAAGAATGTTAAATGTAAGAAATATGAGTAAGGGTATAGACAAAACCATGGATGATGAGTGAATTATGTTGTGGCATAATGGGCTACCAGTGGTGGTAAGTGATGACCATACAATATGGTCTACCACTGTTTTCAGTATTTACAGCTCTTGATTCTAAGCAAATGCAAAAAATAAAGAGAATTTAACTGAGTAAAATGCAGGGTAACTATTTTTAAATTCTTAGTAATATGAAAGGTTTCTCAAATTGAAAATAGCAAACCTACTAAGTTTACCTCCATCACACTGCCTACCTACATAAGTTAGTTATAATTGTAACCATATCCCGCATATCTAACAACCCACATTCTACGTAACATCAAGGGGATCCTCCTAAACAATATTGAACTTTATTAATATTGTTTGGGGACTAAAAAAATTCACAATAATTGTAGAATGATCTTCATCGCTATTTTTATAGCCTCATTTCATTTAAATTATAGAAAGATTTCCATTGCTATTTTTCCCATATGTTGTCTTCTCAATTTCAACATGGGCTTCTTCAAAACTCTCATGCATCCACAAATTCGAACAAATAAACATGTACAGAAACAAACAAATATGTACATAAACATCTCATGTCCACAATCCAATTAAAACTATTGCATAAACAAACAAATATGTATATAAACAAACAAACATGTATTCACACGAACATCAAACACTTAAAATTCTATAAAGCTGTAGCAAAATCCAAAACAACTTAAATACCAATTACAATTTGATTTGGAACACAAATGTGAATCTCAGAGGGATATCTGATGTTTGATTTAACATACAACATGGGCTTACGCATCCGTAAAGATTCAATAGGACTTACACTTCATAAAACTCATTTTCCCATATTACTATTATATACACACATGTCCTTTACTTTTATTAAAACTTAGCTTCATCAAAATCTAATAGATAATTCCTTATAATAATGTCAATAGAATCTATCCATCAAAGAAAATTAAGAAAATAACAAAGTCATTTATGTATCGCTCTAGCATCATTCAATAAGGATCAATTTTACTCCTTACTATGCTGCTCAAAGCTTATCAATAGAATACATTCTAAAACCAACTCAAACTTTAATCAATTATGAATCAATACCATTTACTGTTTGGAAACATTTACAATACAACATATAATTAGACATATTTACCTTAGATTTTCATGTCCTAGTTTGTGAAGTGCAGTGCATGAATCCCCATGTATAATGTAGCTACACAAATTATTCAAATCAAGAGGTGAGAAGGGGGAAAATATAATATAAAAGAGTAAAAAGACCTAAACTGGAAGAGTAGTCATTCATTACAGAAACCTTATTACATATATGAAATTATCATAAGAGGAAAAGGAAGAGTGAAGTTTGATGATCACCATCTGATGGTCAGGTCAAGAAAGATTTCACTTTGCCTAATGAGGTTGAGAACTCAAAATTGACAATTATTTTGTATAACAGAGTCTCAAAAATAATAAATACTAACAGCTATGTTGGCTGTGTTGAAATTGCTAGTGTGGAGTCCACACAATTTTGTTGGTTGTGTTGACTACATCATTAGCTACTGCATCCTGTCTTTCTTTGCATACCTAATGTCGTTAGGTGGCAACAAAATGAGTATAAGATGTGAATGGAAACAAAAGTATCAATAGATCTTTTATTTAAACAACAAACTATGGTTCATAAGTGTTTGTATCTAAGTAGTAAAGAGTATCTCATTAAGAGCAAATATCACTAGCACATTTATTTAAACACCAAACTAAGCATAGAACAAAATCACTACCAGTGATCTCGGATAAGTACATACAGTAATTTAATATTATGTTTCAGAACTCTAACAATATGGAAGTATTTTTTTAGATTCAATCAACAACAAATTGGCTAATACATGAAAAGTTAACAATTGGAAAAGTAAAGTACCAAAACAAATAGGAGAATTAGGTAACAAAAAAAGATTTAGGGACACAGTTCTAACATCTGTATTTATTTTCCTAAAACATCGAGCGACCAATAATCCTTATAAATCAAAAGAGAACCCATATTGGGCTCGCAAGCCATGTATTTTAGATCCCCGATATTAAATCCTATAAACCATATTGGACAACATTATATCACACAACAATTATCATAAAAGTTTCCAAAAATCATGGGTATCATCCCAACCCAATCCCTAGAAATAAAGTCATAAGCATCTACAACATGAACATTAAACCAACAACAATTCAAATGGAAAAGGGACAATGATTCAAGGTGTTCAAAACTAATTCCAGAAATAAAGACATAAACGTAAGGCACTGATAAGTGGAATGTTACTAATCTCTAGTACATTACCACACACACTACAGAATCAACACATACACAATGTACTTACACACATATTGTAGTGCAAACAAACAACCAAAGGCATGCTATTTTTTTGTACACACACGTGCAAACTCTAGCAACTAACACAGTAATAAAAACATGCCCATACACACACTCTTTGATACAGTAATATGGTGGTATATGTAAGAGGTAAACACCAATACATGCAACTGATTAATTTTAAGAATACTCTGTAAAGTAATACACAAAATTAATTATAGAGTATTCTATAAATTAAGAGGTAAATTATAGTTCGTAGTGTCCCATCCCATTTAATAACTTTATGTTGCAATTTAACTTAAATTGTAACTTTATGTTGCAATTTGACTTAAATTGTAGCTAATCCCCGCAGTACACAATCAAACGTACAATTCAACAAATGAAACCCCAAAGTGAACTGAAGTGAAACCAATAATGCCCAAACCAAAAGTGAATACCTTACCAGTAATAAAAATTATTCTAACTGTTAAGGCAATATAGTACACAGTTAAACTTTTGGTAACTGTTCTAATTGTTCGAACTACTGATTATGCTGAGTAGTTAGAACACAAAACATCATCATTGACCGGGCAAAAAAAGTATGTTCGTGTGAGGACACAATCGTTGTGTGTTTCGCCGCCGCGATACAAAAAAAACCTAAGATACTACTACACTTGACAAGCAAGCACAGCGGTAAGTCGGGTATCGTAAATCCACAGGGAGTGATTGAATTTTAGATGTTAATTGTTTTAAAACTTCAGGAATAAAAATGGTGTAAAATAAATAAAAGAAAAGGTGATGGGTGGTTATGGTGATTAAATAAAAAGAGAAGTTAACGCTAAATTAAAGTAAAGCGAGGATCGGGATCGCATAAACACATTCACGGGCTAAACAACTACTAATTAGAATTTCGATTTGAAAACATTTAATCGATCATTTTCAATTAAGTATAAACATCACGCAATAAGGAATTTAAGCCAAAGTTGCGAGATTAAACATTTAACGGAAAATGGTCACACGCGGATTAAATTCGGATAATCGCTATAAACACTAACGTTGCATGACAAAGAAAGTTAAACGCATAATAATCCGACTTTAATACGCGAGGTTTCAATTAAATGCAATTTTACACAAAACCCTAATTTTCGAGGTCCAAACCCGTAAATGGCGGAACACAATCCCGAACCTATTTATCTACGGACAAGTCATGAAAATAAACTAATTTACACTAAGAAAGAAAGAAATAAACACAATAAACTAATTAACAAAGCATGAAAACTATCTAGAAAGCAAGGAAATAAAGAAATACAAACTATAACTAAAACTAACCTAAAAACGTTCTCCTACTGATATATGTTCTATTACAACAAAAATTTGGCTTATATAGTAAGTTGGAATAAAAATAAAGAAGAAAGAAAAGAAGGCAAAATATCTGCAGAAAACAGAGCATCGATCGATCGACCCCTTTGGTCGATCGATCGACCTAGGCAAAACTTCGGCAAATCAGAAAGGTCGATTGATCGACCAGAAGCGTCGATCGATCGATCAAGCAGGGCAGAATGCAGCAGCCCACTGCATTCTTCTTCTTCTCTTCTCTCTTTCTCCTCTTTTGCTTTCTTGTATTTCCTCCGCAAGAAACGCCGTAACTTCTTCGTTATGAATCGGAATCGCGCACCGTTCGCCGCCACGCGAAGCTAACGAGGAGGGCTACAACTTCCGTGAGATGTCGGGCCAGGTACCCAAGCTGTGAAAAGACTAAAATGCCCTTGCGCGTGCGATTGTGTACGGAACTTCCCCGAAATGCATCCGAACTTCATACTAAGCATCCAAATACCTACAAAAGCTCAATTAACCCCTGCAAAACATGTTAACATAGAAATACGAGGTTGTCTGGTTAACGAGCATAAATATAGGGATTAAGATACCCGAGGGGGCTAATAACGCGTAGGTTAACGGGTGAAATACGCAATATTTGCGTCGTATCAATCATTTAAGTTAAAAAAATTATGGGTCAAATGCAGGGAACAAAGTCACATTTCCCTAAAACCACATTTCCCTAAAATTATGGGTTAGTGCTGAACTATCACTCCTAATATTTTTAAACTATAGCTCCTAAATTAAGCTAACATATGCAATTTTTGGACTTTTAACCACTTTTATGTTGACACACTGAAAACAAAGTTGAAAGAAAATAATTAAGGTAATATGTTTGGCACAAAACAAGGGACTAAAATTCATAAAAGAAACATATTTGTCCATTTATAGCATTATTCAAGTTTTTCTCTTGGCTACAGAACAGGGGACTGAAATTAATAAAATTTCTAATATAACATTGCGAGGAAATAATATGCAACTAATAGTGATATATTTCAAGAATTAGTGCAACGGGTGAAATATTTGACCTTCAGTTCGGATTCACTTCATCATCATTAGTATAAAGTCGGGCAATGGAGTGATACTTGCACACTAGGGTATAAATGAATGAAACTTATAATAGACTACGACAATGCACTCAATGATTTATGTACCATCCAATTTATGTACCATCCATCCAATAATCAGTGAATCAGTGAATCAATGGAAACATACCAAAGAAAAAACTATAAACCAATGTAGAAGAAATGCGGATTTGAACAGAAGTCAAATATGCGTCATTGAATCTTAAAGCCAGCAACGAAAAACAGGTTGTTCTGACCCGACCAGGTCTAACCCAAATATGAGAAGGCCGTTTAATAAATTCATAGCTTGAAACTCATCAGATGAGAAGACCGTTTAATAAAATAAGCATACCCCCCTAAGAGAATGACAATCGACTAAGCATTCGTAGGAGGCTCAACATCCCTAGTGTCAGTGCAAAAAATTATAAACACAATCAACAAACAATTTCAATAATATCAGTGGAAATTTCATAGTAGAAATACCATAACTGCTCGATGCATCACCTTGATTTACGTCGTCATCATTCTGAACTGTTGGAGATAGCAGAATTATTGGTACATGCTAGGTGTATTAGCTGTATAAATTGTACGGGACGCATAAACATTGAAACATATCAATTTTTTAACAATAGAAACTATCAATTTTCCATGCCTTTCCTATATTACCAATAAAACTAAATTCCATGATTTTTTATATAAACATCAAAACTAAAGTCCAGATTCAACATGAAGTTGGATCAATATAAACCACAAAAGATCTAAAAAAAATGAATGTTACTCATCATTTTCATATAATTAAATAGAGGAAATGAAAAACATACCTCAAATTCTAGACCTCGCAAATCTTGTAAAAATCTAATCTGAAACCTAAAATCTAACAACATAATAACACAATCAAAATCGGGTGTAGAAAATGCACAAAATAACACTTGCAACCTAAATTAGAGAAGAAAAAAAATCCCTAATAGGAAATGTACGTCGTAATTCCAGTAATCTATGATGAGCAATCATCTTGTGCAAATCTCATTTGAAACCTAAAATCAAACATAATACAACAATCATCTAGTACAAATCTCATTTGAAACCCAAAATTGGACAATATAATAACACAATCAAAACCGGGAGTAGAAAATACCTAAAATAGCATTTGCAACCTAAATGAAAGAAAGAACTGAAAAAAGCAAGAAAGTATATAAAAAAAAGTCCTAATCGAAGGGTTGAGCATCAGAAAAGAACAATAAAACAAAATATAACCTTTATCAACACGTTGCATTAAGCAACCATACATCAATCAATTTTTGATATGATCACATATCAATTTTAACAAATTATTAAAATTAATAAATTAATAAAAATAAATTAACGTGATTTTTAGGCAATAAAGAACAAATATTGTACACAAAATGTAAACAATAAAAATTTCAATTGTATACAATATAATGAAAATTTATTGAAGAATAAAAATCTTTGTTGTACACAAAATATAAACAACATAGAACAAATCAGCAGAGATAAGAAATGAACATCCATGAGAACAATCAAGACCCGTATAATAATCTAAAATCCACCAAAAAAATACAATACGTGTGGTTTACATAGTGAGATCAGAGACAAACCCTATGTAAAAAAAAACTAAGAAAATGAACAAATCGTGTGCGTGTGGAAGTGGAAGTGTCAGATCTGGGAAAAACCCTATGTGCGTGAGTGTGTGTGCCTGTGTGTGTTAGAGACTGGGGGAAAAGGTTACCTTGGTACGGCGATAAAGGAGAGGGGGAGACAACGTGAGAGGGGTGGCAGCTTGGGTTTTGAGAGGTGGTTGGATGAGGTAGGGTTTGCTCAGTTGTATTTGATCACAACCGAGAGAGAGAGAAACGGGGTAAAGTGAGAGTGAAGGAATGAGAAGTCGGCGAGGGTTTGTTGTGAGAGTGTATTGTAGGGCTTGTGTGTTTACAAACATACCCCTCAATTTGAATTTTGAAGAAAAAGGGGAAGCAAATTAGAGTGTGTCAAAAGAGGGGGAAACCAAAATTATCAAAGGTAAAATAGGAAGTGCAGGAAAAACTCATTAAGATGATATCATATTTTGATCTTATGACATACATAAGTTTTCTACTTTATTATATATATATATATATATATATATATATATATATATATACTTGTAAGTGTCCAGACACAGGAGCGCCTGGATGACCACTTCTTTCGAGTTAGACGTTAATGCCGCAGCTATGGATGTGGGTAGGATTCGCATAGACGCTTCCATCTTTGAGATCTAGATAGGAGGTATTATTACGTAAATTTGGGCATGTTGCCCAGTTGATGTCATATGTTTTATATAACGATTTTACTTTACGTGAATTCAATATGGTTGTATCATGTTCACAAAGAGTATCGGTTATTATTATTATTATTATTATTATTATTATTATTATTATTATTATTATTATTATTATTATTATTATTATTATTATTATTATTATTATTATTATTATTATTATAATTATTATTATTATTTATTCATTCCATTTAATGTTTATATTCCTGCATGTATGGGATTTTATTTACGCGTTGTGATTGAAAAAAAAAAGTTTAAAATTCGACGCCATGCCAAATAGGTTATTAGTAATTAATTGGTTTCCGACATTGATTCTGAGAATGAAACCATATGAGATTCCTGTTTAATTTGATATAGGACTGATCACCCGGTATTTTATTGGGCGGGGTGTCACATGGGGTTTATCCCATAGATTCGAACAAGATTTTATTATATGCGCGCGTGTAAAAAAATGTGTTTTAGTTTTGAAAAAGTGTGATGGATAATCCCATTCGAAATTTATGAGCGTAACCCTTCTTTTTATGTTTTGGGTTTTTGTAGAAAATAAAGTAGGTGAAATATACTAATAAAAGTGTAAGATGTTAATGTGTATGAACTAAAGTAAAAACTAGATTATGAATCTAATGTTTTTAATGCAAAAATAAGAAATTTAAAGAGTTTGGGAAGAAATTGGACCTTCTTTGAAGATTGATCTTTGATCATGGATGAAATCCTTTGAATGTGAGATGAATGTTGGATGAGAGAGAATGAGATTTTGCCAAATTGGGTATGAAAAGGATGGGAATATAAGCTTATATGGAATTTCACATGATGGAACTTTGTTGATTTTGAGAGAATGTTGCTAAGATCACTGATGCTGATGGATATGAGGTGTGCCTTTGGAGTGAGGTGATGCCCTCTATTTATAGGGTCAGGGGTGGAGCCGATCGGCATGTCCCTAGCCCAACCAATCAACAGGTAACCCTTGATACATTGCCAATAGGCAGGAAAATGAACCTGCCAATTGGTAGTCTCATGCAGATTTTTATTGAAAACGATCGTAGAATGCGATCTGTTGATCCAAATCACGTACGGGCATACCATTAGAAAGGTGATCCTTAATTTGGGCCACTCCCGAGTTTGAGAGTTGAATTTGGGTCAAACGTGTCTCAAAAGCACATGTTGGTCCTTTGAATGGGAGATCATCGAACGAAAATGGATCATTTGTTTGAACGATAAGTTAGAATCGCGAACGAGGTGGACCGTTGGAAAGGTTAGGAGATGTACTTAGACATTCCAAAGAGCTTCGCTTTGTTCAAAAAGTTAACCGTGGTCAACCAGGGCCCGAAAACTCCAGGTAATCTCTTGGAGTAAATATGATCATTCATCCGCACCGAATCGTGCATGGGGTGGACAGTTGGAAAGGTTATTCAGCGCCCTTAGGAGATTCATTCAGTCTCGTTCGAGCTGAAGAGTTGACCTAGGTCAAATGGAGCCCGAGAGCGCTCGGTAGCCTCCGGATAAATTTTTAGAAGAAAATTGATTGTTCATCCGAACAGTTATGCTGTTTCATGCATGGGGTGGATTGTTGGAAATGGGTTTCAAAGCCCTTTGAAAATTCAAAGAACTTTTCACTCTATCGATGAAGTTGGTTGCGGGCAAATCGGGGCTCGGGAGTGCTCGATCGCCTCCAAAATCGATACTCGGAGTATGACCTAGGGTTTGTAGTAAAATGGAAAGGTTCTAGGGACATAAAGAGACACTTAGGGGATCCTTAAATGTGTTGTCTACAGATCCCCTCGACGGGTGAGCTTGGAACAAGTGAAAGTCGTCGAATAAACATTACATGTTGTTTATGAAAGAAGTCGATTATGTGGATCTAAGGAAATGTTTGGGATAGCCGATTCTGCGGGCTGAGGTTAATTATGAGGACGTAAAGTAGGGAGTGACCAATTCTTCTATTCGAAGCCAATTCTGAGGGCTTGAGGTGGGAGCGACCAATTCTGAGGGTCAGAGCCAATTCTGAGGGCTTAAGTAGAAATGACCAAATCTGAGGGTCGAAGGCAATTCTGAGGGCTTAAGTAGAGATGACCATTTCTGAGGTTCGAAGACAATTATGAGGGCTTAAGTAGAGATGACCAATTCTGAGGGCTTAAGTAGAAATGACCATTTCTGAGGGTCGAAGCCAATTCCGAAGGCTTAAGTATAAATGACCAATTCTTAGGGTTGAAGCCAATTTCGAGGGCTAAAGTAGAGATGACCAACTCTGAGGGTTGAAGCCAATTATGAGGGCTTAAGTAAAGATGACCAATTCTGAGGGTCGAAGCCAATTCGAAGGGCTTAAGTAGAGATGACCAATTCAGAGGGTCAAAGCCAATTCTGAGGGCTTAAGTAGAGATGACCAATTCTGAGGGCTTAAGTTGTAGTTTTCTTGGGGGAATTTGGAGACTCCACCGGGGAAATGATTTCACTAGGTATTTTCGGGAATCATTTGATTTTGAATGTTTGACTTCTTTGGGGAAGGGGAATTAATTCAAGGGTTAATTATTTTCTTTGCTGGAGAATTTGTCGATTTTTACGGTGTCCTTTAGAGACATTGCTCGGGAAATATCTAATTGATTTTAGTAATTCCATTCGGGGTAAGTGTTTCCCTGGGGAATTAAGTGTGGTCAAAAAGTTTTTTCTTGGTGAAAAAAGTTCTAAAATTTATTTGGAAATTTTCAAAATTTTTTGAGGGTTTTTTGAGATTTCCTGGCATTTTTTGTACGAAATTTCAGGAAGGGTGCCGACCAACATGGTATGAGAGGTGCCAAATGGCAGTGGCACAGTCTTTTGGCATACCTCAAGCAGGTGAAGGGACAATTCCGATTAGTGGTTGGCAAGGGACTGCCGATCGACTCGCCCCTTAGCCTCCTATATAAAGGGGGTGGGTTCTCCTCATTTTCATAGCTTTCAGACTTACCTTCTTCTGCAATTACCTTCTGCAAATTGTTTTAGCATTCCAGAACTAAGAAATGACTGATTTCTCAAGCAGTGTGACACATACGGCATGGCTAAATGTTTATTATTGGGCAAACTTGAAATGGAGGGCTAGGGTGCCCTTTGCACTGGGTAGTGAAAATTCCTTTGACTCATTCGAGCCAGTTGCGGATGAGCGGACCCTCTTGCGTGAGATGACGCGTTATCTTTCTTCTAGGGTGGTGAACCCTGGCGACTATGTAAGTGTTGGTGACTTTTGATATTCCTTTTTCTTTTCTTTTTTGTGATATTCCCTTTTCTTCACTTATTAGCATGCGATTCCAATTTAGATCAAGCTAAGTGAGGGGCCAATGGGAAGCTTCTCCGGAATCCAAGCATATAGAGCTAATAATATAAATTCAGATAATTCATACCTGTGCAATGCTCTCAAAATATGAAATCGCATATAACCTACCGTAATAAAGAAGAGGGAATGAGCTGAATGACAGTAGGAAAATATAACAATGCGATATAGAATCGAACGATCGAAAAGAGACTCTAAGACATTTACTTATGCGCGCGCGCGCGCACACACACACACACATTAATGCCTAAAACTGTCTTATTATAAAAACATTACTTATTCTGATTAAATTGTCTTAATCTTGTAAAAGAACCCCTTTTTACTTGACTTGATGTTATTTCCAAATTTTACGCACCCGGTTAAATACTTAAAAAAAATACCTTTTGTTTTGGTAAAGACACTTCTTTTATCAAAATTTCTCATTTACTCACACTAAATGTACCTAGTATTTTCCTTGAAAACCACCTTTCAACACACACAACCAACGTGTTAGAAAATACTTATTTTTCGATGAAAAGCCATTCATAAACACATACTTGTGTTAATTATGGGTTAAACCTCTTTAGGTTGATTAATGACCCATTTAATCACTTCACTTTACCATTCTTTTATTTCATAGACATTAGCCAATTTCTCACAATACTTGCCCACATTATCATTAAACCAGAACATTTATCAATTTCATTCGAGTAAGGTTATCTTTTTTTTTATATTCACCACATAACCCATCTCTTTACATGTTCCACTTTTCATTATCTTTTTCTCGAAAAATCTCCAAATAACCGCGCACTTTAAGGGGCTTCACATCGCTGGCTACGCTATTATACTAGCCAAGGTTTTTCGCCCTAATGTTCCGAGTCCTTCTTAATTATTTTCTTGTCTCATACGAGTCAATGTTAATGTATTCTAATATTTTTCAAATGTTCACATTATTCCACTTTTACTAGTCATAGATAAAATTTGGGGATTTCACCCCACCTTGTGTTACACTTTGAAAATCATCATTTTTTCTCCTTTACATGCTTGTATTGATTTTATCCCAAAAATTACTTTCATTTATAACTATTTTGTATAACACCATTTCCAATATTTTTATTTCATAATAATATTCCACTTTACATAAAATTACTATTTTACTGAGTGTGACACCCCGACTAATTAAATATCGGGTAGCTACTCCTTTATTAAATTAATACAAAATGTCAAGTTGTTCCAGTTAACATCATCACTGTCGAAAATATTTTAATCATTACTAACCACCTAGTATTTAAAAAGAAAGATTTCAAATTTTAAATTAAGTCTGATTAACATACAATAAAAGAATTATGAAAGAATATCATAACCATACACCATAAAGTCTCAATAAAGTAACCAACAATTAATAATAAGTCCGGAGGAAAACCCCTCACAGCAATCCCACCACTGAAATAAATAAAACAGTATACCCTGAATTAATTACATGACAACAATCTGAATAACTGAAATATGAAATGTCTTTAATAGAAATGGGCGACATGCCTACAAATGATGAAAACTGAATAGATTCAAGACAAAAGAAGCGTCTACTAACAAGGCCCTGTAACTTCCACAAACAGCTACAGCTCGTCACCTGAATGGAAATCCTATGCATGGTGTCCTTGTGGCTGGGCACCTAAAAGGTTTTTACAAAAATAGATTTGAAAGCAAACGGGTCAGAGCCCGAAAGTGGAGAGTATTTTAAAAATAGCAAGTGCTTTAATAACATTAAAACAAAGAATGCAAAATACATGTTAGGACGTGCTCTCACATGAAATACTCACCTCTCGTCTAATCGTGCACTCCTAACGTACAGTACCCATCTAAGTGGTAATTATATCTAACTAAACCGACATAAGTTCTAACCCATCTACTCGATTCACAATATGAATTCCCAATGTTATCACTTGAATAGATAGCTTTACTTAAACTCGGATTCTCAATTATTAGCATGACCATTTACTGGAGGTTATCCCCTTATTTATCTTCTCAAGGAGTTACTATAAATTATTCTCATAATTAAACATGACAAGTCTGTTCATTTAACTGTATATCATTCACATCATAAATATACAATACAAGCAGCCCGAGACTAAGCTGCGGTGCACACATACTCTGCTATCCATCCCGGTACATCACGTACATAAGGATCACGCATTCCGAATCTCTCAAGAATCGTTCTCAGATAACAACAATCACAAACAATGGAGGCGAACACAGTCACATCACATGGGTCACGCACATACCTACGCTCCCATGATCAGTAGACTTATTAACTTCCCAATAAGTCCTTCTCTGACCTATGTCCTCGAGGTACCAATCTATATCCCCTCGTAGGCACACAAAGAATAGATGGCCCTAAGCGAACGCAAACCTCCCGTGATAGCAAGCATGGTAGGTATGTCATACACATAAAATCATATACATATACTAAGCATACACACATCTTAGTAATTACCATAAATTATTAGTGGTATACTTCTCATTCTCATACCAACTTATAATGTTACACAATTCTCATATACCCGGTTAATACAAATATTTAAGTCGTCAATAATCCTCACATCGTATATAGTCACTAGCGTCCTAATCCACAAATATCATTTGGTTCACTCCTCATTATATCCCAATTCTCCCAATTATACCAAATAGTTAACAAGGGAAGGTTATCTCTACAATTAAATATGGTTACGGGACACTAGAAATCGAATCAGGCCAAAAAGGCCAATCTGTCAACTCGTTAGAAGTCTCGTTCGAACGAGGTCGTTCGAACGAGAGTTCGTTCGAATGAAGTGGGCATCTAACGAGATCTCGTTCGAACGAAAGGCATCGAACGAACATCCCACTCGTTAGAAGTCAAACAGTCAACTCGTTAGAAGCTCGTTCGAACGAGCTTGTTCGAACGACCTGGGCAGGCTTTCTAACGAGGTGACAGTTTCGAGCCCAGAATTCTCCTATTTCGCTTTTCCCAATTTTCTTCACCTCTAATCTCATCTAAACATCATTCCAACAGTAGTTCAAGGTTTCTAATCATTCCTAAATATACTTAAGTCGTATAATAACATTTATATGGGGTCAAATCATCCTAAACCACATCTAATCATCAAATCTCCCCAATTTTTCCCAAATCTCATGAACATGAACCCTAGAAATTTAAAGTCATCAATAGACATAATTAAATCCGTTTTTATGATATAAAAGATGTATTTCTATCATAATAATCACCCAAACATAATTCTACATGCAATTTCCTTATCAAAATGTGAATTTCTAATTCCAATTCAATGGTTTTTTTTTGTCAATCTCCCAAAACAATGCAAATTTTTATAAATTTCTAAGCATGGAAGAAACATTCGTTGTAAATAACGTAATTAAACCACTTGCCTTGGATTTTTTTCTGAATTTGGTGTTGAATTGATGAAGGTTGTTCTCTCCTTTTTCTCCCAAGGTTGAAGGTTGAAGATGGAGGTTGTGTTTCTCTTTTTGGGGACTTCTCCTAACATCTCCTAAAACTCCCGTTGCCCTCAACTCAGTTAATTGATGGTAATGGGTTAGTGGGTTCTGAAATTCCCTATTTTAAACTCCCAAAATTCGTTGGTCATAAATCCCCAAATTCCAAAATTACCAAACTGCCCTTTTAAGTTGCCGGTATGGCCTAAAAATGCCCCGGGACCCAAACTAAACCCCCGGCTAGTGTTTTCTGACTATTTCGACCCTTCCGGACACGTTGACGCACTCAAAATGACCATATGGTTGATAAAAATAAAATTCACTTTTTAATTAAATAATGTTCCTGGCGCGACTGTCATACGCGTCCCAACAAAATTTCCAAATTGCCGTATTTCTATCTCGCGACAATTTTAATATTCTCAATATTCATATATTGCCATATATACGCATTATAATCAAATACCAACTCACATCTCGTTAGTATTTTATCCGGATTAATTCTCAATTAATACACATTTAATTCAATTAATCCCATAAATAAATATCACAAAAATACGGGGTATTACACCCAGTTGTTTCCAAACTCGTCTTTTCCTCCATTTTCACATGTGTTATTTCCCCAAAATATTATTAAGTTACATACACTAACTTCTTAAATATTTTTAACTCGTTAACACTTATTTAACACTTGGAGTAACATACTTCTCGAGTTATAAATCTCTTCACTTCATTACTTTCTTTATCAAAGAATTCATTTGGCATTTTTAATACTACTTTACAAGGAAAGCACTATTTTTCTTTATCCACATAAAGTCTTGAAAACGCACGCTTATCACTTTTTTCACACTTATTAACACACTTTAAGGGCTGAAATTTTTATTTTTTTTATTTTATGTTAAAACCCATTAAAACCTTCACTAGACTTTTTTATATACTTGTCATCAAAATACTACAAGTTTATATACATGGAAAGAGGGATTTTAAGTCCAAAAATTCAAGAAAATGAGTTTAACACATGATTTATTTAAGAAATTTCATAATATTTTGTAAAAATATGCTTTTCAAGACTAAAGATATTTTTGTTCTTCAAAGTTGCACAAATTTTCAATTTCACAAAAGTCCTGTGTACAAGAAAACTCCAACAGTTTATTCATAAAATATCTAAACAAGATAAATATTATTTTCAAAACATTTTATTCCATAAAATGTTTAACACTAAGTTTTCTTGAAATATATCATTTTACTTAACACTCTTGAAACCTTTTATAAACCATTTTATACAAAATATAATAAAAAACCTTCTTAAATCATAGATGCATTATACTCTTATAAACTCTAATTACAAGACCAATACTATGAAAAATAGAGTTCTTAAACTAAGAGTAGAGTTTTTTACCTTAAAGATGCCTTGAACATGGTAGGATGAGGAAGAAGGTGATGACAACCTCCCAACTCCTATGGTGTTCCCAAAGAGGTTGCCTAGCTCCACAAGTACACTCCATGAAACTTCTAAGCAAAATCCCCTTCAAACTCCATTAATTTTCTTTATTTCTTTTCTAAAAATGCTCAATAACATCTCCATAAAATCACATATTGCTCAAACATGTGGTGTATATGGATTTTATAAGCTTAAAAATGGTGGGAAAAGTGTTAAACTATAGTAGTTTTGGGTGGAGGGGTGGTGGTGCTAGGGTGGTAGAAGGTGGACGGTAGTGGGGGAGCTCTCAAGATCTAGAGAGAGAGAAAATTTAATTTTAAATTGGTTAAAATGCCCAAATATCACTTAAATGTCACTAAAACCTTAGGGTTAAACTCTCGAAAATGGCCAAAGCTCCAACCCTGAGTTGATATGTTGTTGTGGGAGTATGACACGTGTCTTAATCCAATGGTCAGGAATTTGATAGCATTTTTCAAATCTACAGAAACTGATTTTTACAATCTCGTTCGAACGAAAACTACCATATTGTTCTAACAAAACTGTATCTCATTCCAACGAGAACTACATCTCGTTGGAACGTACTTCGAACGAGGTTTTAACGAGAGTAGGATTTCATTTAGAGGCGGGTAGTTAGGAGGTCGTTTGAAGACCATTCGAACGAGATTTGAATCTCATTCGAACGACTCTGGATGTCATTCAAACGACCCTAATTTTCTCTAATTTAATTTAAGGACATTCAAAATCCATCCAAGTGCACCAATGCCACTGTATTATCCAAATTTAATCCACAATTCATCTTACAACTTCTAAAGCTCAATAATAACATATAAAGTAACAAAATTTCATGGGTATGATACAAATTATGAGGGAGGGTGTTAAATATATCCAGGAATGCTTTTGGATTAGGAACTAAGGACTATATTTCTTGAGTCATTTGGGAAGGAAATCGAGAATTATAAGGTACTTTGAGTTGATTTCAAGTGGGTTGAATCATGGTGAATATCACAAGCATTTTTAGAGTGGCAGTCTATAACTTGAGCATTTGCTTCGCGTGGGATAAACTACACCAAGCTTGTGGTAATTGACAACGATGACTTTTTCTGTCATTTTGATGCACCAGAACCATCAATCCCTATAGGGTTGTTGTGTACTTGCTTTCTCATTAATTTTTCTTTTTCGATAATTTCATCTATTAGTAGTTTGTGTTGTGCCTTAGTTATGGAACATAATTGTGTTTATAAGATTTTTTTCTTATGTCAAGCAACACACAACTAAAATCTATGGTTTATTAATAGTATCCTTTATGTACTAATTTGGGTGAATTGTTGATTTTTTACATGTGTTATTACCTCTCTGGTTTGTTGTTTGATTTTTCGGGTAAAAGCACAGGGGTTCTGTGGTGGTGGGTAATTTGTTTCATGCATGTCACACACACACACACACACACACACACACACACACACATATATATATATATATATATATATATATATATATATATATATATATATATATATATATATATATATATATATATAGAGAGAGAGAGAGAGAGAGAGAGAGAGAGAGAAATTTAGGTAGTGAATTATTTCTTAGCTTTGTCCAACAAGATGGAGAGGAACACTAAATTAAAAATAAATATATTGGAGGATTTTGAATTTGGCTCAGCAAGAAAATATTTTTTCCCCTTTTTGAATCTTCATTTTATTAGTTTAGTAAGTCGCATTACATTTATTTATTTTTATATTTTTGTAGTTTGATGGATATTACTCTTTGATTGAATAATCCTGCCTTGAATTTAGTTGACCAGTTTGATTGTGTATTGGTATGAATTTGAAGCCCGCACTTCAAATTTAATGTACAAGATACTTCATAAGCAGAATATATATATATATATATATATATATATATTGATAGCGAGTAAAAAGTAAGACGTCCTGATTATAATATGAGTTATCTTGTGTTAATTAAATCGACCTTTTGTTGATTGGTTAAAGGTCGTGCTTTGGCATACGTTCTTAAACATAATATAAATTCTTTGCATAAAAACTTTCTCCTTTAATATGTTATTACTTTAAATTGGAGTTAACCCATATTTTCTTGGAGCTTCACTAGGCAAAAGAAAATTAACATAGTTGGTTGATGTTAGTAAAATAAGCTCACTCATGTTCGTAAGAATGAAACTAAAAGGAATCGATAGGGGCCCATGCAAGCGATGGAGCATGTGGTTTAATTCGGTGCAAAGAGAAGAACCTTACTAGGGTTGCTGCGAATGCTATTGAAAGAGAGGGGTGCCTTCGAAAAAATGAACAAAGGTGGTGCATATCGCCAAGTCATACCGTAAAGTGTTGGGTTGCTCATTCATTTAGTAATATGGTTTATATCTATGTCGAGTTCATTTTCTAAGTTGATTTGAGTCTTTCTCAACAGTCTATTTATATGTGTATGTCCCCAAAATATAACTTTTGCTTTTGCAGAATTAAGTTAAGGATGAATGCAAACTAACTTTCACTTTTTGAAAACTCTTTTTCAATTTTATCAAACCAAGTTGTGAAACAAATTAACTTAACCAGATTTATCTTGATTAATCCTAAACATGCATCTAGTGATTAAAACAAGTAAAGTTAGGTAAAGATACTCACAACGCCGGATGTATGAGGAAAAATCCAAATGGGAAAAAACCTCGGACGGCCCAAGCTAGATAATCACTATGAACAATGGTTTTACAAAGACAAATTAGCCTTACACACAAACTCGATCCCCACGGCTCTTGACGCTCTTTCTGATCTTCTACCGTTCTTCAATAGTGCCCACGCAGAAATTCCATCTTTCACGATGCCTGTCCACAACACTCGAATCCATGAATGTCTCAGTGTCCACTGATACGGCTTCATACGTCTACAATGTTGAACACGATGTCCGTCGATTCTACAACGCAAAACCAGAAATCACAAGTGTTCAATGATGAACAAACTCAACTTGATGCAACAAGGTTCACATAAACATTTGATAATGAATGCTCGGATCTTTGCAAACTCTAAGGATATGTTTAGGCTTTTGAAACCTTAGAAAACATGTGCAAATAGGTTTCTAGATCGTAAGCTATTTTTTCAGAATGCACACACTTCGAGAAAACAGAACATGCCTTTTTATAATAATTTTAAGGCGGTGGTAGAGTCTCGTTCGAATGAGATACTACGTCGTTCGAATGACAGCATCACTCGTTCGAACGACACTGCTTGTCGTTTGAACGACGTCGTGATTAGAGTCTGATTTGAATCCAACTTTGAAAAACAGAGTTTTAACTAAACACTAACTCTTATCCAACTCTAATCCGTCCTCATCTGATTAAAACGAAGTGTAACATTTAAAAAACTTTTTAAAAATATTTTTTCTTTTAAAAATAACATCCTTATTTTTATAAATTGAATTCCGAGTTACATTATACATTCATACCCGTGTGATCTCGAAATGCAATTAAACCTAGAAGACGAGAAATTTCACCAATTAAACTTCGAAATGATTGAATCTTTGTATCTTTGCCACAACGTCTTCAATAAATCTTCAATACGTCATAGACTAGTGGGATCAGACAATAAAAAAACTATATATGACTCAAACATGTTTTGTTCCGAGAATAAGTCAAAAAAATATCAAGATTCAATTGGAAATTTGGTCCTTACAAATCTCCCCCTTTGACTATTCCGGGACAAAATCAACAGTGAAATGCCTAAGCCTGACAGTCAAGTCGTATGACGCCTAAAACTCATCCCATAAAATCAAATGAAAAATACATCATTAGTACAGGATAAGATATTTTAACAATGGACCGTCAAGCATGAAACTGTCTCGAATATCTGAATGTGATATAGACTTGAAATCTCGAATATCATCTCGAATATCTTTAAGCATACCTACACACATGAAACAGAAAAATACCCAGTGAAGTATGGAGGAACAAATGATAAAAATTAATATGAATAACATGACATAAAACTCCCCCTACATCACAGACATCTCTCCCCCTTTTTGTCTCGAATAGACAATCCGGTGAAAAGATAAACAAAGCTAACATGTTATATACTAATTTGATTTTATGAACTCATATTATGCTAGATAAACATGAAACTACCAGCTAAAAATGATCAAGAAATGTCAAATCAGTAGCTAACAAACAATGAGTCACACAAAAAAATATACCAATTTAAGCATGGGTGATAAACGAACCAATGCAACAAAATATATCATCGAACAAATTGAACTGCATAAACTACAAATCAATGAGCAACAGGGTACTAAAACAGAGTAACAAGCTGAAAAAGTCAAAATCAGGTCAACAGGGCTGTCGTTCGAACAGGCCAGGGATGTCGCTCGAACAAAATGCGACATCGCTCGAACGAAACAGTATGTCGTTAGAACGACATTGACAAATTTTTCACAATCTCCCCAGAAAATTAAATAGTGTTGCCCAGAGAAAAAAATTTCCATAAAAAACTGACTGGAAGGAGCTCAAAACTGCGAAACAGTAGTAAAACAGTAACAAAACTAATAAAACTCAAAATCAACAAATATGAGTAACATGCTAACATAGTATCGATGTGTCTAAACATGAACATATAATGTAGTTGCGTGAACTAAAACAAAGTAATCATTATTTCAACACATCGAAACGATCAAAAAGCTTTTATACCAATTTGAGAATGCAAAACTATTAATTGCCTTGGTGGTTTTCACAAATTCCCTAATTTTAAACCAATTTTGGTTCAGCCGTAAAATATGCAACTACGTGTCAAAGCAAATCAAGTAAGCATGCGACACAATAATTTAGAAAAAAATCCCAATTGGCAAAACCTTTTATTTATAAAACTTTGACAAGTTTACAAGATCATTGACTTACATACAACCTGATAATCGCCCACAAGTGTAATGCACGGTGTCTTCGTCAAACCTTCAAAGCATCGACTAGAAATCTGTCAGTGGTTCACACGCAGCTATACCACAAGGACACGCAGCCCTAGACACGCAATCTTGAATCTTCGTAGAGTCTCCCTTCACAATAACACGCAGCTATCGGTTGTAGAGATCACCCCACAAAGGATGAACAATAGTACGGTTGTTCTTTGGGTTCCAAAACAATTCACATAAAGATATCGGGATTTTGTGAGTTAAAAACAAAAAGGGATTAAACCCTAAAAGAAGAAGCCAAAAGGATTCTGCAGTTTCACAGTTTTCTGCCTTTAAAAAACTGTGGACTTCTTAAGGAAAACAAAATCATTTAATGAGCTTTTATAGAAAAAACAAAGTCGACAAAACTCGTTTAAACCAGATACGATGTCGTTCGAACTAGATTTTTAACATTTTTTAATTTTCTTTTCCTCGTTAAATGCGCCGAATCAAAAACTCCTAAAATTATATTTTTGATGAAAAAATATTTAAATCTCCGCTCCAATACTTAGAAAATATTTTATGAAAAATAATCCCAAAACTCTAAGTGCATTATTAAGGTACTCTAAAACGTAAACTTACCAAAGTTAACCTTACGGAGACTGTTTGTTGAACAACCTTGATTATTCGAATCCGTCTTGATGTGAATGTGATTTTGAACTTCTTCGACGGTGTAGCGGTATACGACATATAAATTGATAATGGACAAAAATGTCCTTACAATATGTTTTTGTTAGTTTGGCTCAATGCACATTAACCAGTTATTGAATTATCGCAATTAAGATGGATACTTGTTTGGCGAGTTCATACCTGGCCCTCTTCTTATTTCTTTCCACAATTGTTTAATCTCTTTTTATTCCACTGATAATTGTATCTCCTGGCTACTATTTTGCCTATGATTTACTTATGGCATATTCAGCAGTTAAGCCATTCCACATACAACATAGATTTGGATGGCAACAACAATGAGCATTGTTCAAAGTGGATGAATATGGCCAGGTAATTTTTTAACTAACTTAACAGAATATTTATATAATAAACTAAAAATAAAAATAAAAATGTGTTATTATTTTACATTCCTCAAAGTGGAATTAATAGAATGTCGGGTCCAACGAAAAAAATTGACAAGAAAATGATGGAAATGAAATCTGCGACTTTCGTTGATACTGACAAATTAGCTGCTAGTCACAATAATTTTTATCGCCCAATTAGAGTTTAGTTTGAGAATGATGGTGATGATAAAAATTGTAACCACCTCATATGATTTTTATTAAATGGGGTGAGTATTTATTTCAGCCTCAATATATCATGTGAATGTGATGTGATTAAAGGTGATTAACCATTTTCATTCTGGTAAATGTAATAAGAAAATAAACGATGCTAATCAATGCAAAATCTCAACTTCCATAACTTTAATTTATAATTTTTCATTTCTATTTTTCTTTATTTGCCAACACCCATACGTTATTTTATGTTACTCGTGTGCTTCAACAATATGAACCAAATGTATATTCAAAATGTACAAATGTTTTCTACGTGCAACAACTTCACAAGTTTGACATGACAATTACTTTAGTTCTATAATGTATATAAGAATTTCACTATTTTCATTCAATGTTCTCCTATACGTAATTCTTTTACTTGGTTAAGTTCAAGAAATGTGAAGTTACTACAGGGAACTTCCCTATGCAAAGAAGTTGAATAATTACGTTTACTAATACTGATTTCTTGAGTTTCATGTACTTATTAGATGTCAAATTCGTCTAAATCATGTATTGTGCGGGTTTACACCTAGTAACTATTATACAACTCACTACATGAGGTTTTAATCTGCAGCCCGTTTAGAACATCCACGTGGAAACTATAAAATTGGATTCGTTTTCCTCTTTTTTGCCTCTTCCAAACTGTAGTTAATAGGCACCCCCTTGCCATTATGTTCACGGCTTTTTGACTTTTCAAAGTGCCTCTCTATATTTCTCAAATCTCAATTATTTTAGGGGTAATTATTTTCATGTCCCATTCACTTGGTTAATGAGGCAAGATATCTTTTGACTGAGTCAGTGGTGTCAAATGTCCTATTTTGCCAACTCAGTACATTAAAATGACAAAAACACCCACAAAATACCCCTAACCAACTGTGCATCGTTTGTTTAAAAAAAAAAACCACCAAATCTTTAAAAGTCCATAACTTCAAATCTACAAATCCATAATTCATAAAATTTATATATTTGGAATCTACTCGTCGAGATCTATCAAACAACACCTATATTCGATATTTTTTGATGGAAAAATCGAAACAGATAAATTTATCTGTTTTTGTAAAACCTCCATTTTTTTGGGTGAAACCTCCATTTTTTCCGGCGAAACCTCTTCTTCTCCAGCTCGGGTGATGGTGTCGTTGGCGCGGACAAAAAAAAAAGAAATAGACGAAGAGAGAGAGAGAGAAACAAGGAGAGAGAGAATTTCGGCGGCCTCCGGCGAGAATTCCGGTGAGGTGTTTTCGGTGAGTCTCTGGTGGGGTGGAGTGGGGGTGGGGGTGGGGGTGGAGGTGGAAATGGGACTGTTAGAGAGAGAAATAGTGTGAGATTATGTGTTTATTTTTAGAGAGAGAGTAAGTGGATTTAAAATAGGTACATGTGAGAGTATATTTGTCTAAATATAAGTACCCTATAATGAAAAAGAACTTGGTGCATTAAAAAAAAGTCAATGAAATTTGGTGCATCTTTGACCCAATAAATAGGACTAGCTTTGAATTATCCCAATATTTTTTGGGTTTCTTTTCTCTTCCATTACTTATGAATTTCTCTCTCTAACGTTTTTCACTAGTCATATCTTCTCCTTTATGCATCTACAAACTTATCTTCTTCTCTCGTTCTTCTCATTTTCACCCCTGATATGATATATGTACACAAAGCTCTAATGGTAATCTCTCTGTGTGTGTGTGTGTGTGTCTGTATACAGACTTTAACCATGTTAATGGTTTCAAATTTGGGATTTCAATAACAAGGTTATAACGGTTATTTATTTTTAGATTTGGGACATATTGGACTGGGTTTTAAATGCTTATGATTTTATTGCTTTGAGGGTGTTTGGATTTTGACGGTTCTAAACATAGGGTTCGAGATTGAGTGAATGTATCAAAATTAATTATTTTGAAAATTTAGAAATCTATATTTACAACTTGTTTGGGAGTTTTATTTTGGAGAGAAAAGAAAGGAAAGGAAGGAAAATTATGCTTTCTTTTCGTCGTTTGGGAGTTTACATAGGAGAGAAAGTGTTGCTTTGTCATTTTCCATCGTTTGAGGGTTTTAAAGGAGAGAAAATAAAGGAAATTTTTTTAAAAAATTTCCCTTCCTTTCTTTCCAAAACTTTCCTTCCAAATCGGAGAGAAATGGAGAAAAATAAAAGTTTTCTAAAGAATGTACCTTATTTCCCTTGAAAAATTATTTTCCTTCCAACTCCCAAACACTAGAAAAGAAAATTATTTTATCTTCCTTCTTAAATCCTTTCTCTTCTCTTCCTTTTTTTTCTCTCTTATAAATTTTCCTTTATTTTCTTTTCTCTCCTAATAAAACTTTCATTTCCTTTCCTTCCTCTAAAAAACTCCCAAAAAACTCCCAAACAATCTCTTACTAAACATTTGCTTGATTCTTAGGTGTAAAAATGAGAGATTTTTGGGTTAGAAGCCAAGCACAACAAATAGTGTGAAATCATGTCCTAATCAGAATTGTTTTTAATTTTGATACTTTAGATGTGTTGATGGATTTTTTGGTATTATTTTTTATACTTTGGATGTGCATTTCATTTGATTTAATATTTTTGGATGTAAAATGTTAGGATTGATTTTTTTTTAATGATATCATTTTGATTGTTAACTGTTGACTGTATTATAAATTTATCCTATATAAAAGTATGGATTGTACTTTCTTAGTCATCGTATATGATATATAGCTTCTATATATGTTTGAAAATATAGTGATGTGTTTGGTATGTCTGGTATACAAGTGAAATGACGTGATTAATTTTAGATTTATACAAACCACTGAGGTGAATCTAGGTCTAGGTTATGTTTAGTGATGCCATATTTAGGTCTCTAACTTCATTTCTCTCAAAAGCTAAAGAAACCAGTATCATTCGTTAGGAACTTGATATAGAGTAAAAACTTAATTTTCAAATATATTCCTTAAGATTAAAATTAGGAAGATCACCAAAAACTCTGAAAAGAAAATGGGAATCAGAGTCTTTCATCAATGCAATTTTTTTTTTTTTTCTTTCCAACGACCTTTATTCCGTTAGCCGAAAATAAGGTCTAACCCTAATATTGTCAGGGGTTTTACTATTAGAATAAACACCGGTTGGAAACAACAGAGCCATTGGCATATGACACATGTACTATACCTATGAATAATGAAACTCTTATATTAGCTTATCATGTAGTTTTGCCTTAAGAATCTAGGATGTTTACATTTTTACTTGGGTCATTAGTGATTACTACTACAATATAGTTCATTGTTGCACTTGAAGGTAAATCTACAAACCCATGGATCTAGAAATCTTAAGTCTATATACTCTGCCCATCTTTTTAGTAAAATATTTGAAAGATTTATGCGCAGGTGCTTTGTATTGTTGTTCGAAATTAATTATTGAAGAATTTAATTATTATTCATCAAAGTACAGCTTTTTGCAGATCAAGTTTAATGGAAAGAAAGGAGGAATGAGATAACAAGAGAGGATGCTTACTACTTGAATGTAAATTGCAGGAGCTACTTACTTGAGTCTTAAAATAATGGGTGATACATTTGGTGGCACATATGCATAAAAGAGGAGATTGCAATCTTATATAGAATATTAGTTAACATGTGAAATTACTATTGCACTAGTCTTGTCCGTGCATCGTGCAAGTTTATACCAAGTTAAATGTTAAATTTAAATTTAAAACTCTATTAACAACCTGCACAAAACACTGCTCGAGTACTCCGTAGTAGGGCTGACAATTTTTGACACGATAACTCGTTTATGGTAATAATCCGAAATGACCCGAACTTGACACGATTAACTTGTATAGATTAAAGAGTACCCAAAACTTATACTCAAATAAAAATCAACGCGACCCGAAAATGACACGACTAACCCGAATTACCACCCCTACTCCGTAGGATATAGTTTTATTCGAAAAGTATCATAATCCAAATACATACATTGAAATAACACAATCTCTACATTTGGTAAAATTACAAGCATGATGATCATGATGATGTTTCTTTGCATTTAGGAGCTCACAATGCTATCCCGTCCAGATGTACATGCAGGTCTCCGAGGGGGCAGTTGTTGGTGAGGCGTTCTCTATATGTATATTGCCTCGTTAGTTGCAATATTCCATTATTTATAAGCTACTTTTTATTTGAAACAAAAAAGACCAAATACACAAGTAAGGGTGTTGTGAATATAATAATTAATTGTTTTTTAATCCATTTTCTTAATTTCTCAAGCTTACTATTTCTTGATAACCAATGAGCTAAGCCTTTTAATACATTATGAATTCACATTTTCTTCTTTTACTTCCCATATTTTGATTATATTTATTACATTAATACTAGATATACCCATAAAATGGACAAAAAAAATTGGCCCATGATACGTGAGCAACATGATGGTTGGTTGATGAGTGGAGTTCACATGAGTTCCACTAAAAGCACAACCTATTGTATTGCAAACACCTCACTAAATCTGTTTTTTGGGTTTATTTTTTGGGTACACCTAATATGACTCTTTTCATTATTGCGAGTTCTCATAATTAGTCTTGGTTATTTTATTGGGGCATTAGCTAATAAATCTCTTAACGGTCAACTTACATATGATCAGTCAAAGCGATAATCTTGTTGGTTTCTTAAACCCGTAAACCTTTTAATTAATTAACGATAAGTCTATTGCAATTGTAACTCTATCTACATTAATAAGAGTAACCGCATTTACATTAATTAGTGTAAATGTATCTATATTCATGTATCTACATTAATAATTATAACACGCGGACTTATTGAAAACACTATTTACAGCTTGACCTTATTGTTAATTTCTAAACAATTTAAGGATTTTTCACCATGTTTTCCTATTTTATTTAAAGACTTTGTACCTTTTTTATGATTGAAAATGTCAAAACTGAAGATAAATTATCAACTACGAAAAAGTACCTAAGTTTATAATTAATTTTGTTTATTAATAAAAATATAGCTCTAATTTGTCAAAGGTATTATTGAAAAAATAAAGAAGAAGAAGAAGAAGAAGAAGAAGAAGAAGAAGAAGAAGAGCATATTTGATTCAACACCTGCAGTTTTGGTTGCAAAGTCTCTATAGCAACTGTTGATGTTTGATTCATTCCTGCACCTTGCTGTTCATAAGATTTGAAACCAGGAAATGTTTCATATATATATATATATATATATATATATATATATATATATATATGAAAATGAAGACTTACTACATTTTCCAGAGGAGTAATATATATTGTATCAATTATAGGGATGCCTCTTTTTATCACAATAATTACACATGCACACCTCTCCTTTTATTCCGTGTTAGTCTTAATATTAGTGTTACGAGGGACATGGACCGGTTTGAGTTGAATAAATCCAAAAACATACAAAATCAAATATAATTTTCTACCAATTATCCCCTTTGCTACATATGTAGTCAAATATGTCATTTAATTTCTCTTTTGTTTCAATAGATCCCATTAGAAAACATTTTTGCTCGAATAAGTTCAGTTAAAAAACAGGTCGAGCGCAAATAGGACCTTCTGATGACAATTTGTTTTAGTAAGACTAATTAATGAATGTTTTATGTAAATAAGATTTATTTGTTAAGTTCTCTGTTAAGTAAGAAAAAGTCCATGCCAAAATGGTGTCAACCCTTTGAGTCATTTAACTATATACAGAGGGGGTCAAGGTATACATTACCTTGCATAAAGCCCAATCCGCTGAATCGAAGAAGGCACGTTCATGGTCCTGAATACCCAAAGAGTGTGATAATTATTACTAATGTTGGAATAATACCCCATGAAACAGAGCCAAATAAGATGGAATTAGTTGCTAGATTAGCTCAAGTTTTTGTATTTGTGTTTTTTTGACAGTTTCGCATATGAATGTAATTATTTTAAGTAGAATACTCATCACATGACTGATTTAAATGAATTATGAAATTCCATATATGAATTATTCATTTGAAATGTTAGGAAATCAAAGAAATAAAAGAAAAACGACATAAAACTGCTTGGTACTTGCCTTTGATATTAAAGGCTTCTTCTTGGGGATGAGTCCTCCATATTTCTTGCCAACTGAAGTCGCCTGGAAAAATAGTAGCGACTTTATCATTTTTAAGTCATATTACTTCATTGGTAGCCACTCTCATGTGTTTATATTTTTTAGTCGTTGGTCCTACTTTAACAACAATGAGACAAGTGTTACTATGTGAAAAAGAAGATGGACGGTTACAGAGCGTTTAGTGACAGTTTTAATTGGTTATCAGACTTGATACAATTTAAAAAAGACATGGAATGAAAGCCCAACAAAAATTTGGAGATGAGACTAAATCCAAAAAAATATTTTAAAAATTATATATATTAGATGGGTAATCCCTATTATGTTTCAATAAGTGTTGTAGAATCCATTAATAATTTTGCAATAATTGATTATAATTATTATGAAAAACCATGGTTTATGGTCTTATTATTTTTTCTAATGGATCCATTTTCATGCTTTTGATGTATTGTATATGAATGGAGGAAAAAAACTTATCTTTACCATTTTGGGAGGAATATTAGTTACCAGTGTTGTGTATTTCCATCAGGCCCAAATCTCTCTTATCATGTAACGCTATTTTTCTCACCAGTGAGAAAGCCATTTCATTTATTGAGTGATTTTTAGCCCCATTTTTTTGTTGATTTAAAGTCATGATCACATTATTAGGGGTATATATGTATGATTTTAATGTCTCATAAAACAGAGTGAGAGAATCTTCAAATTTAAACTCTTTTTAATTTGTCTTGCTGAAAAGAATTTTCAATTCTTTATTTGGTCCACTTAGTAAGACCATCTCTTTGGTTAAGTACTATCTTCCCTTGAAATTCTTGAATCACATATCAGAGAGAAAAAAAAAGGATCAAATATCAAAAAGCTCCTCAAATATTTTTTAATACACATTTAGTCTAAGATTTTTATTTTGTACCAAAAAGTCTTTTATTCTCTTATCTTTAAAAGTTCGCACCAGTGGCATGAAAGATTTTTTGATGCAAAATAAAAAGACTTGGATTATACATGTATTAAAAGAAGTTTAAGGGACTATTTGGTATATTCCCCCCAAAAAATTATTACAAACATAGTAATGACTTCTCTCTAAACAGAGAGGTCAAAATTATTGTAATTGCAATTATCTATAGACTAATATGCTCAAATATGTACATTTGAAGAGCAATATTTTCTTTGTCAAGTCTCTTTACGTTGAGCAGCTAAAATCATGGGTTGGATTTGGGGTTCAAATTCTGCAGTCTTTGTCAATGCAACTTGTTATAAATTCTGAAGTGTTTGGAGTAAAGTTTTAAAAGCAAAAAGTGTATTTTGATTCAGTTGGTGCATATTACCCAATTCAAGCTAGCCAACTTTGAATAACACCTAGAGTCCTAGAGTGAGTAAATTGAAACTTGATGTTCTTAAAACTGAATTCACACGATGCCTAACTCAAATTGACCTAACGTTTTCAATATAAATAGCAACAAATGGGTATCGGTTATATTCCACAAAAAGTAATTTTATATGCTTTCGATTGTTTAGACGTTAACATTATACATGACAAATGGATAGAAATTATGTGTGGATGTGTCTGCTTTCGTGGCTTAAACAAACTATGTGATTTTATAGCAATATTTTTTTTACCAACAGTTATATAGTGCTGATATTATATCTGTCCACTCTCTTGAATTTTGGGTACACCTAGAAAACGTCATTTGCCTGCCATGCCAAAGTCCACATGATTTATTTGACAACCCAACAACCAGTTTGGTCATAAAGTTGTAAGTTAGCTCATAATCATACACACATTTATACACAAACATACACAGAGTGGTACGTGATTCTATTAACATTATATAATTTTGGAGCTGGCTGGTCTTGAAATCTTAAAATTAAAATAAAACTAAGTCCCTGAGTAAAAATTGTAAACATGCCCATTTATATGTATCAACATAAAAACAAGGTGGACCCTATATGTATAATTTATAACAAATAACTTGCACGGGACGCTCTTGTTTAGGAGTTGCTATAGTTTAATAATACCAAAATTATCAACTATAATAATTTCATAAGCTTCTGGCAAATAGTTTTCAATTTTCAAATAGTTATGATATCCCCGATGAAGTCCATATTTTTCACATAGTGGTATTTGATTTTATAAATTTGATATTCTAAATCAGTTTGTAGAAGAAATTTGAAAAACATTGAAAGCATAAAAAAAATGAAGTATACATTATATTCATTAAGGTACTTATATTTTTCCTTATGGTGTACCTAAATAATGTAATTCTAAAGATAAAGTATACGATTTTATAAAGAATACTTCACCCGTCCAAATTAAGCTTACATGTTTTTATTTTGTATAGAGTAAGGATACACTCAATCAAAGATCAAGATTAACTTTAGTTTATCATCCTGGAACTTGATTCGTTGATTATGTTTAAAAAAAATGAATTGAGACAATTCCAAAAAAGAGTAAACTCTTAATTTGTAACAAAATGAGAACATGATTTTTAAGTATAATTAGTACGGGAGAGACGGCCTAGAATAACCACTTTTGTAATTGATACATGTGCTAGAATTGAATCACAAAGCTTCATAACAGAGGGTGGATATGTGTATGTATATGTGAACTATGATATAGTGCATATTAATTTGGGATCTTCCGAGCATTCATCCTTTGCCGACAAATTTCTGTGATGCACCTAATAAGTTGCTTTTGGGCCTCGAGTGGCTCATATTCTCTTGTATTAAATCTACATCTTTAATAACACATGGATCAGGGACCACCCATACTCATATGATTAATGTCCTAATGACCCCACAAAAATCCATTTAGCCCCCCTACTTTCTTGGATTATTGTCCAATCATTCTTAAAAATATCCCCTCATAATGAGACCTTCATTCAATGAGTGTGATTGAACAAAAAGATAAAAAAAGAAACTAAACCAAATAATCAACACATTAACGACAAATCCCATCATTAAGTAATACGTTTATTAATATAGGGGACTATTGTATAAAATTTGCAAACGGAACGATTACAAATCTCTCTCCACATAAAGCCTCTAATACGTTATTTTTGGTATTGATTGTTAATAGTAAATTTGAAGCATAAATCAAAGTAAAAAATAGAATTAAAATTTAAGAGGTTAGCCCCAAGTTTTTGTGGTCCAGAGTGAAATTTTCAAAATGAGATATATATATTAAAACAAATTATCAAACAAAGATATTTTTAAGCCCCTAAAAGTTCTCATAAATTGGGGCTTCTCCCGTCATCCCGGCCCTAATGACTGATTGCATGACCATCAAGTGTAGTGGGTGATGTAACATGTGTAAATTAACTTTTTCTTCCTACATTTGTTCATGCATTAGGGACAAACGATATCTTACACCCTGAACTTAATACATGTTATTTTTGGCGAGATTATTTTTGTGGACAAAATATTATTTTACAAGTCGTCAAAAGTTATGTAAAACAGCTAATAATAAAATCTTGTACAAGGTAGGTGTGGTACCTTTTTATTGTGTAACCCAATTTAGAGAAACAATTCAATTATGATACGGCACGCAACATGATGAATTAAAAATTTATCAATTTAGATGTGTTGGAAATTAGTAATCAAACACAAAGCAATACAATCCTATTACGACACCAAATTGCCACATCTATAAACACAATTTTATGAGAATGTAGTATAGAAAAGGAAGAAGATTGAATAAGAGACAAGAATGAAGAAGGAGCAAGTTATGAAATGGTACCTCGTGATCTTGGGCAGCAATATACTCTTCACATCTGTTGTAGTCTGCCATCTCACCTATCCTGTCAAATTCATTAACATTGTTAATTATTGGGATGTGTATGAGAGAGGGAGAAAGAGATTATTACCTTGAAGCAGAGGAATGGAGAGAAGCAAGCAAAGGAAGAAAGAAGAGATAAAAAGAGAACAAAAGGAGAAAAAAGAAGATAAAGGGTAGGGTTGAGTGAGAAGGTAAGATAAGAATATGTATATATGTAAATATACACACACACACACAATTAGATATGAAAATGGACAGAAGCTAACTAACAAGCAACAATATGAGACCACAAGGGAAGTGGGTGGGTGGTGAAGGGGAAGGAGAGAACTAATTAAGAGATATTTGGAGCGTTGAGCTTGTAGTTAAGATATCCACGTCAGTTGGTTCCAAGCCTAACCCACATCCTAAAAACTTCACACGTGCTTCTCACACTCACTACCGACACCTTCTTCATGCATGATACACGTGTCCAACCATTTTTTTCTCCTTTTCTTTCATTTATTAGGAGCACTCAAATGAGTTTCAAAAATCTTTTAAATTATTTTCAAAAAATAATAATAAAGTGTTGTGTTTGATGGAACTCAATATCACGAAGTATAACATTCGAGAGATTTTTATGAGACTCAAATCATTTTTGAATTATAAATGGATTTAAGTATGTTTAAAAAAGGAGTCTTGATAACATGTGTTTTAAGGAAATAAATTTAAAATTAAAAAATTATAGGAACATATTTCTGAAATAAAATTAATAGCAGATAAATACTTTTGTAAAATTTTTATACTTATTATTTTAAGACTAAAAATATGTGCTTTAAAAGCACATATTAACATTTTCCTTGGAAAAATAACTTGTGCTAACAAAAGTAAAAATATGTATGGAACCAACCAAATCCCATGTGCCAGATACATGTTAGTAGTTAAGAAATAGTGAACATTAGTTAAACTCTGTTTTCATTAAAAATTAAGGCCTATTATTATATTTTAAAAAATAATAATAATAGATATACAATGTATCCCTTCATTCAAATCCAATTGTTATGTATGCCTTCGCTCGAATTTATAGATATAAAAAATAAACATATTGGCTCAATTTGGTTGTCTCAAAATTATAAATTGGTCTATTTATAAATTGACTCATTAATTGTGTTTGGTTCCATTAATGAAATGATTCATTAATTATTCCATTTTAGCTCATGTGTAAAATCCGAAATTAGATCATTTAACAAAAAAAGTGAAATATATCAATTTTAAATATAAATCACATAAAGTGTATGCTCCTCCCCCTCCCCTCCCTCCCTCCCTCCCTCCCTCTCTTAATTTGCTTTTATCTTTTTTTTTTCCTCATAGAAGTTTAATCTCAATTTCAAATTACCAAACATTACGTAAAATTATATTTAAACCCATTTCAAATCCACTCATTTATAATTCAATAATTCACAATGAACCAATTTATATAATCAAACAATTTGCGCAACCAAACATGGTCATAATGTATGCCTTAATTCAAATTCAATTCTTATGTTTTAACCAGTTATTTCACTACTAGAATCACATGTGTCTAGCATCATTTTTTAAGAACACGACCATAGCTCTATTGAATTTGATATATCTGTACTGTCTATAAAGTGTATTAAATTTAATATTTGTTCTTGGATAATTTTGTCCTTTACTATTTTCGGAAATATAAACTTATCATAAGTTTAAGCAGTGAAAGATCAAGTGGTAATTTTTTAATAATTAAAATGCAATGAAATTATTTATAGGATAGTTGAAAGGATCTTTATTCATCAATAGAATATTTTAAATACACATTTGATTTAAGGGCATTTCGCAAATAGATTATTCCAAAAAAAATATCACATAATTAGATCTGTCAAAATGCAACACGACACGATACGAAATTATAATTTAATGAGTTTAAGTTTATCAGGTTTGGGTCAATATCCGATTAATACGATAGACCCTTAAGATAACGGTGTGGGTTTGGTAATTTTGATACAACCGAGTAAAACCGTTTGCACCCATTAAAATCCGTTAGCACTACCCTAACTCTTTACTTAAAAATTATGTTTAATACATTTTGTAATATTTGTAACTTTGGATAAAGAACATTTCGTTGTTCGAATCCTATTACTATTAACATTTGGAATTTATGATGTAGGAATTAATTTTATTATGTTTTGGTGGAGATTTTTAGTTATTTAATGGGTGTTAACGGTTTGGGTCGTGTGATCCGTTAATACTAATGGTTCAGGTTTAGATTTGTTATTTAGAACCGATTTATCAATGAGTCTTGTATGGGTTTAGGGAATTTTGACACGAACCCGGTATCACACGATATGACCATAACCCAACACAACTCGTTGATAGGTCTACACACAATTTAAACTCGCTTTTATATTATGATTTGACTAAGACCCATTGTCTCATGGTATTCTTTTAGTTAAACTCCTGGCATATTTTCAGTTAACATAAACTTTCATAAAACTATTAGATACTTTGATTATTACACAAATTCTTAAACCAAATTACATATACTTTGATAAAATTATGGATACTTTGACCCAGATTATAAATACTTTGACTAAATTATAGATTTTTTAACCAAATTGTATACGCTTATAACCAAATTGTAGATACTTTGACACAAGGGAGAAGGATATAAGGTTAGGATGTTTTGAGATTATTTGTTAAGGAGAGGGGTTTAATTAAAAAGAAAAACATAAAATGTTTTTTTTCTCATTTGAAATCATTTGTGAGGGAGCTCAGTGTCATTCTCTATTAATTAAATAAAAAAAATTAAAATTAAGAAGTTGAACTAATTCCAACAAATTAATCGTTAAATTTATGCATAATAATTAATATTACTTAATAGTCCTCGGATCAATTAGGAACCACAATAATTGAATCAACTTTTGCAGCCAAACCCATACCACATGCTCTCTTTGAAGCGGGAACACAGGAAGGGGTGTTGTGTTCGATACAACATGGACTCATCCACAAAACAAACTTAAAAAAATTAGGACACAACACAATGACAAGGAGGAAAATGATTATTATTATATATATAATATAATATAAAAACAAAAACTAATGGTTAAGATAATTCATCAAAATTAATATAAGTAATGAGTCTAGATTGAAAATGTTGAATTAATAGCACATGCTCTCAATGAAGCATACACACAACACATACACACCACATCACAAATCTAAAAGAATTAGGACATAACAAAATAACATAGTCATAAATAAATATTATATATATAGTACATTTTAAATATAAATATTAATGGTCAAGCTAATTTATCAAAATTAACTTGATCTTATGTATCATAAACATATTTACACCATACGTCAAAAGTCTAGATTGGAAGTGAACACCTCCTCATTAATGGGGATTGACAAAATAAAAATTTAGTTGTCCCTATATTTTTTATTGATCACGTTCCAAAAAATAAAATAAAATGACGAGACCTGAAGCATAGATCCAGGTATCGAATCACATTACCTTAGCGATCTTGTATATGAACCATTTCGGAAGCAATGAGTTGATGAAGATGATGATCTTTTCGCCCTTCCATGGTCTCCAAGAACCTTGATATAATCAACCAAAAGCCTTAAATCTTTTAATAAATGATCCCCCTAAAGTAGACTGCGTGTGTGTGAGAACTCTAGGAGATGAATACTTAGTGTTTTGAGTGAGATATGGCCTTAAATCTTTTAATAAATGATCCACACAATCTTTCATAAAAAGGTGAATAGTACTTTTCCTCTCTCTCTCTCTAACCCTCAATAATGATTATTATGCTTAAAATCCTAACTTAAACCAATATGTATATGTATAAATAGTGTGCTTTGGGATAAATTAGGTTTCTAGATAGTCTGTGCTTATAGACTATATTAGGGATCCAAGACTAATTAATTAAATTAGATTCCAAATAGGTACACGAAAATCCCAAATTACATCCCTGTAATTTATTTTCTTTCTCCGTTTAATCATAGTTAATTTCACTAAATAATCACGACCGTGCACTAATTTAATTATCTCAAAATTACTCGAATGATGAGGTTTTATCTGCAAAGTTGTTATGATACATAATATGACTCCCTGCATTAAGTATACAATTCTCACTTAGTTAAATCAATTCACTGCTAATCGATTTTTACCACATTCTTATTTATTCCATGATCTTAGACTTAACTAATTTGATACTCTACCAGATTATAAAATAATCCACTGATTAAGTTTACTGGTAGAATCAAAACTTATAAGCCTATCAAAGGGGTATCACAATTTAAGATTTATCTTGGATGTAGATTCCTCTAAATCATGATCGCGGTCCTCCTTAAACAATGATTTCCTAACTTTCAGAAATTTATATCCAATGAAATTGAATCTTACCCATAATAATCAAAGCAACAATTATTCAATCATTTTAGTCCTCATAATCCTTGGGATTAAGAACCTATGCACCCTTTAGAAACCTATATTCATTACACCAAAAACAGGAATCTGGCACGGTTTAAAACTGTGCCAGAATCAGGTGTTCCAAAATGGGATTTTTTTTCTGGCACAGCTCAAAAGTGTGCTAGATTCAGCCAAACATGAACACTTCTGGCACACTTTTAAACCGTGCCAGAATTTGATATTTCTGGCACACTTTTGGCATAGTTTTTAACTGTGCTAGATTCAGCCAAACAAGAACACTTCTGGCACACTTTTAAATCGTGCCAGAATTTGATATTTCTGGCACACTTTTGGCACACTTTTTAACTGTGTCAGATTCAGCATAGTTTAAAAAAATTTGACACAGTTCAAAACCGTGCCTAAATGTGATACACTTTTGCCACGATTTTGGACTGTGCCAATTTTTTTTAATAAAAAAAAAAATATTTGAAAGCACAAAATTCACAAATTAATAATATTGCGCGTTATTAATAAACTAATGTACATACAAACTTCAAAACATTACAAGTCTTTAACAGCTCACAGGTCCAAAAAAAATTGGGCAGAGTTTCCTCTATTTTCTGGACATTTCAAAACCTGTTAATACAAAACCCGCCTAACATAAAGCCCGCATGGTCACAAAATATAACAATTAACTTACAAAAGCCCTCATGGCCATAAAAGTCAATAATAAAACAACAAAAGATCGTACGGTCATGACACAAAAAAATGGAATCATTAATAAATCGCTTGTTGTAAACCATTGAGTTCTTTGTGTGTTCCACGTGAATAAAAGTCAACGATAAACTGTTATCCTGCAAAAAAATAGAATACAAAAAAATTATGATATCAGTAACCCAATAATTTACAAAAAAAAAAAATACTCAAAACAAAAAAATTACATATATGAGTGGAAATTATCGTCATACTTACAAACCGGGAGATCCGGGACTACACGGTCAGTTCCTACAAGTTACGTTGGTCCCGTGCGAGGTGTTCGTGCCTCCTACGGGGTCGTTTGGGGGCCGGTTTGGGTTTTCACCCTTTAACGACATGTTTTCAAGTCTAATTGTGATTTTTGCAAATTATCGTCATACTCTCGAATCGGGAGACCCGGGACTACGCGGTCAGTTCCTACAAGTTACATTGGTCCCGTGCGAGGTGTTCGTGCCTCCTACCGGGTCGTTTGAGGGCTGGTTCGGGTTTTCACCCTTTAACGACCTGTTTTCAAGTCTAAGTGTGATTTTGAAAAATTATCGTCATACTCTCAAACCAGGCGACACGGGACTACGCGATCAGTTCCTACAAGTTACATTGATCCCGTGCGAGGTGTTCGTGCCTCCAACGGGGTCGTTTGGGGGCTGGTTCGGGTTATCACCCTTTAACTGCCAGTTTTCAAGTCTAAGTGTGATTTTGGCAAATTATCGTCATACTCTCAAACCGGGAGACACGGGACTACGCGATAAGTTCCTACATGTTACATGGGTCCCGTGCGAGGTGTTCGTGCCTCCTACGGTGTCGTTTGGGGGCCGGTTTGAGTTTTCACCCTTTAACGACATGTTTTTAAGTTTAAGTGTGATTTTTGTAAATTATCGTCCTATTCACAAACCAGAAGACCTGGGACTACGCGGTCAGTTCCTACAAGTTACATTGGTCCCGTGTGAGCCTGCTACCTCTTGGGCGCAAGAAAGTCACACTAACCTCGCAAAAAAGAAATACACCGAGATCCATGCTCCCCTCTCTAAAGTCTACCAAGCCTTGTTAAGCCAAAATTTTATCAAACCTCTAGAAACTCGTCCATTACCAAACCCATTTCCCCAAAACTTTAAAATTGATGCCCATTATTATTTCCACTGGTCTGCCAACCATACTACTGATCAGCGCTTCCATATTTGGAATGTAATCAAGGGTTTAATTTATCGGGATATCATCGCCCCACCAGCCAATCCTAAATCCAACACCACTCACAACCCACTTCTAACCCATACAAATGCCATCTTCCTAGAAAATGACTCGAAATTTGATCCATCTACCCATCTTGTTCCCAATAAAACGCTCATTATACCCATATTTTCACCTAACTTGCTCAAGGTTTGCCCATATTTTCTCTTACACCCTACCTATTTCACCGACCAAGCTCTGTCACTCCTCATGAGGGCTAGTATTTTCGTCCGTGCCCGATTTGAATCAACTTCTGGATTTTGGGATGAAATGACCATCGTCTGTGAGAAGTTCAGCATCCTGTTCGTGAAATCCCGAAAATGGGCTCGAGAGTTAGATAATTGGGTGGTACCCGTTGATGAAATCAGTTTGGACGATGTATTACATATTATGGCAGACATATTTCAACAGATCGATAAAATCTATAGTGTTTTCGATCTACTCACCACTTTGAAGCTTCATGGGAGGTTGATACCTTCACTCTTGCACCTCCCCATTGGGTGTAAAATTTATATGAAGAAGTCGTTGAGGTCGTGGAGTGCATTGACTTCTCTTGGCAGGAAGACATCATCGTCATCGGATGGGGGGATGAATTTGACAACTCTGAAGATCAACCAAATCAGGAAAAGGTCAATCTAGTGATCAATATATGTGGAATGATCTCTTTCGAGGACCTATTCGAGGAAATCCGTAAAGTATCCGCGTATCCCGAAATTAATAAAGAAATGGGGTTCTTGTTCTTTCTCGCCTCCATAAACCATATAACTAAATCAGGAAGGCACGACTAGGATCTAAATTCTAAGCCATCAATAATAAATAAGGGAAAGGGAATTTTTGAGGAACCCCCCATGATAGAGATGACCATTGAAGAGAGAAAGATCCAAGATTAACTTAAGAAAACTCAAGCCAATATTAACTTGTGGGGACTCTTCATATCTTCCCAATTATACCGAAATACTCTTATGAAGCTTCTCACAGGGCCCATAATCCCTCCTTCCACCAACTCCCTAAAAACCTGTGAACCTGGTTGGCTCCTTGACCACCACTAGACTACTTTCCTTATCCCAAGAAGAAATTCCAAAGATTATCCCTGATCACAACTATGCCCTCAACATCTTCGTTGAAGTGATGGGAAATACAATCCCTCTTTCACTCATCAACAATGGATTCGCACTCAATGTTTGCCCATTAAAAACCTTCAATTGCTTTGGGTTGAAAGTAATTTACGTAACTCCTACTTCTACCACAGTGCATGCCTATGATAATACTCATCGAGAGGTGATGGGATCCATAACACTCACAATAGAGGTTAGCCTTATCAATCCCGTTACTGAGTTTCAAGTTATTTGCATAACTATATACTTCAATCTGCTACTTGGTCGACCGTTGCGTTATAGAATTTAAGGGGTGTCCTCCTCCCTTAACCAGAAGTTAAAATTATTTGCCAAAGGGCAAGTCATTACAAATTTTGGAGACGATGACAATATTGAAAATGGAGGCACCAACAATTCGGTACTAAAAATATAGCACGGGATGAATGCATTGCTTATTTTTAGCTCAGGGTTAATTCGCTTACCCTTTCGGTAGGGGGTGATTTCAAAGACCGAGTTTGCCTAGAACACAACCCTCACAAAAATGTCAACGTGATATAAGTTCAATAATATGCACTTTATGCCCAAACTGGGGCTGGGGCGACGTCAACAAGGAATACTAGAGCCCATAGTCCTGAAAAAGGCCATTCTCCCATGTGGCCTGGGTTATCATCCTTCACTAGAAGAACTCAGAATGCTCCTCCAACCACAATTAAAGATAATTTTAAAATATGACAAGACTATTTAGAGGGACACCTTGAATAGGAGATTCGTTAAAGAGGGCGAAGACTTGGTATGATCATGTAGATAAGAAGATAAATCGGGGGATGGAATCTTTTTTCAAGAAAATTACTCCTGGGTTGAAGACTGCCAGCATCAAGTGTAACCTCTCAGTTAAAAAGTCGTAGCCATTACCAAGGTCTGTGAGGAAAGTGATTATGAAGACTCAATTAATCTGCAGACATTGGGACTGACTCTCTGTATGATCCATTCAGGCACTACATCATCGAACCCATGCACTCTGATCAAGGCCACTAATGCACCTCTCCTCAACTGAAATACTATACCAGTCCCGCCTGCTGAGCTGCAAGCCGACCTGATTGTTTACCCTATCTCTTCATCTATTGTTATTCCTCCCTTTTTCTGATAACAATGTAATCGAGACCTATTTTGATAAGGTTCTCAACATTTTTTTCCCGAAAGTGAAATAAATGAAGATTTTGAGTATCTTGTTATGCCTTATATTAATTATCTTGATTCTAATCAAACTCTTAATCATGATGATTTTGCAAATGAATAATTCTTAATTGATCTTAATAAGGTTAATAACAAATAATGTAACCGCCTTCAAATTAATAAGGATGAAACTGTTATTATCAATCTCGATTCTAGTAGCTAATAGCGCGATATTAGGATAGGGTCCCTTAATGATATGATCACGCGTAATTCGAAGACCTGCTGAAGGAATTTTTGGACGTCTTCACATGGTCCTATGACGACATGCTCGACACCGATCCTGAAATAGCTCAGCACGAAATTCTAACTCTTTTAGGATGCAAACCGATCAAATAAAAGTCGTGAAAGATCCGTACTTAATGGTCACTCAAGGCCAAAGAATATGTAATCAAACAATTAAACGTAGGCTTCATCCGGGTGATCGAATATCCCATGTAGCTAGCTAACATTGTACTCGAACTGAAATTAGGAAGAAAAGCCCACATGTGCATCGACTATCGGGATTTGAACAAAGCATCTCCGACGGATGATCACTCATTGCCCAACATTGACATGATCATGGATAGCACGACCAGTCATGCCAGTAAGTCATTTATTAATGGATTCACCGGATACAATCAGATCAAGATGCACCCTGATCATTAAGAAAAAACTGCCTCCATCACCCCCTGGGGAACCTTTTGTTACACGGTTATGCCATTCGGGCTTAAGAACGACGGGGATACCTACCAAAGGGCTACCACAATCATCTTGTATGATTTAATACACAAGGAGGTCGAAGTCTACGTAGATGGCGTGATTATCAAGTTTAAAACTCGAGAAGGTCAGGTTCTCGCCCTTTGGAAGATCTTCAAAAGACTACGATCATACCAAATGCAGATAAACCCACATAAATGCATTTTTAGCATCACCAAAGGAAATATTTGGGGATTCATGGTTAGGGATAGGGGAATCGAAGCAGACCCTACCAAACTAAAATACATACTCGAAATGCCACCGCCCTGAACGGAGAAGGAAGTTTGGGGATTCTTGAGAAAATTACAGTATATTTATCAGTTCATTAGCCAGTTAACTTCCATTTGGGAACCCATCTTCAAACTCATCCAAAAGGATTCTACCAAAGTTTGGAATGAAGCCTGTCAGGAAACCTTTGACAAAATCAAGCAATATCTTACCCGACCTTCGGCACTTATGTCGCCACAACTTGGCCTCCCTCTACTCTTGTACTTGATCGTAATAGACACTACAGTAGGGGCTTTGCTAGCCCAAGATATCGAAAAAACCCAAAAAGAAAGATTCGTTTACTACGTGAGTCAAAAATTGGTCGGGAACAAAGTCAAATATGCTGGCTTAGAGAAAGCATGTATTGCCCTAGTCTGGGTCACTCAAAAGTTATGGCACTACATGATCGCTTTTTCCATCAGATTAGTATCTTGAATGGACCCCATCAAATACCTTCTTGAGAAACCATCCTTATCTAGACAAACCCGATGGCTGATCTTGCTATCTGAGTTTGATATCGTGTATATTACATAAAAATCCATGAAAGGGAGATCCATCTTCGATTACTTTGCTGATTACCCTATTTAAGAGACTGATGTTTGGGCCTCTGAATTCCTGGATGAAGATATTCTTTGCACCTCTCAGGAGGACCTTCGATGGCAAATGTTCTTCAATGGTGCTACTAATAAAAGGGATACGACATTAGGATACTCATGATCATCCCAGATGACTCTCACACTCCCATTGCCATCAAGCTAAATTTTCTCTGCACTAACAATATAACCGAATATGAGGCGTGCACTATAGGCCTCAAAGTCGCCCTTAATAAAAGTATCAAATACCTAGATGTCTACAGGGACTCTTCCCTCATTATCGGTCAAGTCCTTAGAAGATGGAAAGTTAAAAACGATAAGCTCTTACCCTTCCACACCCACTTAGAAGAGTTGGTCTCCCAGTTTTGAGATATCAACTTCCACTACTAACCCCAAGCAAAGATTATCTTAGATGATGACCTTGCTATCTTGGCCTCCATGGTCAACATGCCCAAGGGAATAATAATGTCCCATTTCCTAATCCAAAAGTAAGCTATGTCAACCCACTACTACCATATTGTGCTCATAACAAAAGAAGATTTTAATATGGCCCAGTGCTAGTACTATGACATTTGGTGCCTCCTCAACCATGGTAGGTATCCCCAAGATGCCAACAAGAAAGACCGTGCGACTCTTCACAAACTGATTTTCGGTACATCATCTATGGAGAAGCACTATTCAATGGAACCTATTTACACTGCATCACATTGGCCGACATTAAAGAAATGATGCAGAAGATACACAGCGGGGAATGTGGACCATACATGAATGATCATATGCTTGCTAAGTAATTTATCAGTAAAGGGTATTACTGTACCATCATGGTTCAAGATTACACCACCTACGTTAGAATATGCCTCAAATTCTAGCAGTTTGCTAATCTCCAGCACTTGCCTCGTCGAGAATTATACAACATGACTTCTCCCTGGTCGTTCTCCAACTGGGCATTGACATCTTAGGTAAAGTCACACCTAAATATTCAAATGGGAATTAGTTCATCATGGTTTCCATTGATTACTTCACCAAATGGGTTAAAGCCGAGTCATACGTAGTACTCAATGCCAATATTGTACACAAGTTTATTCGAAAGAACATTATCTGTCGAAATGGAGTCCCTCATGAGCTAGTATCAGATAATGGGTTACAGTATGAAGAATAGTTCACGAAACTAATCAATGAGAACAGGATTCAAAGATAGAAATCTTCTCCCTACCGACCCCAAACAAATGGTGCAGTTGAAGCCACCAATAAAAACCTCAAAGCCATCATCAGCAAAATGATCGAGAGTTACCTTGATTGGGCCGATCGAATCCTTTACGCCCTCTGGGGCTACCTCACTTCAGTCAGGACATCTACTGGGGCTACCCCTTACTCTTTAGTATATGGCATGGAAGCAGTCCTACCCGTTGAGCTGGAAATACCTTCTTTACGTGTTATGCTTGAAAGCAGAGTCAGTGAGGAAGACTGGTATCAGAGCCACTTTGACAAATTGTCACTCTTTGATAAAAAGATCCTGAAGGCTCTATACCACATACAAGGGTACCATCGCTAAAAAGTGCAATCATTTAATCGAAGAGTCAAGGACCGTGGTGTCTGATAATGAGACTTAGCCCTAAAAAAAAATCGTAGAACCCGTATGGGATCCCAGAGGGAAATTTAAGTCAAACTGGAGTGGCCTCTACATCGTAAAGAATATCCTGTCAGGCGACGATGATATGCTCACTGACCTTGACAGAGAAGATATGGCATATCCCGTCAACCTGGACAGTCTCAAAAAGTTCTACCCTCAGTCCGAAATCTCGGCGCGCTACGAATCCTCTCACCCCCCTTCCATTCTAAAAAAATTCTCCATTTCCCTCTATCTAGAACTACGTGGGGCCTGATTCTCTGAAAAACCTTTTGCTTCCAAAATGGAACTTGAAAAATTAGAAACTCCCAAAGGTACGTAGGCATATCTTACACTTTATATGGTCACGGTCCCTTTTTTCACAAAATACTATTCTTTTCTTACCTCTGAGAATGACAGTTCATTTTATCATTTACCCGAACAAAAGGATTATGTATGCCTTAGTTATTAGTATAGATAATTCAAATGTAAAACTCATCAAGAGGCACAATAATACGATTAAAATATTTTATTATTTCTAATAGGGGAATTCTGTACAATTACACGAAGTATTAGCGAAGGGAGTCCAAACAACCACCCTCCACTAACCAAACTATCCCTAAAACAAGCCTAACCAAACTTCCTAAAATTATTCCCAAATCCCAGAAACAAAAACAAAAATATACAAACACATCCCAGTACATAAAAGCTTCATATAAAATAATCCCAGCTTCACAAAAGACCCTATCCGCAACCGCCGGAAGACCCAACCCCATCATCATCCGCACCCTGAGGCCCCCAAACTTCCCTTGCCTGGTTGGTATTTCGAAGGAACTCCATAGAACAGTATGCCCTGACCAGCTTGGAAAAACCCACTATTCCCCCCTTTATAGTGTAAAAAAGGACAAACAACCTCTAACCGATCTCCTCCACCAAGATTTTTTCCATGACTCGCTCCCACATCCATTTAAGATAGTCTCCAAACCCTGCCTACGGATTGATATGGACACGTTAACGATTGACGATTCTCCCACAAAGAACCTAACCTCATGCGCATGGATTCAATCAAGTCTTCAACGATAAAGAAGTCTAGTGCCAGAAGAGGCACTATTTTATCACATTCGACTTAGCGCAGAAGCCGACAAGGGAAATATAATGAGGTCTATCGAAGGACAACTAACCGAACTTATCGATATTCTTCCAGTTTCAGAATGGGTTGCAGCCCTCCTCACCATGGTACTAACCAGCAAAGGCATCGAGATCCATGCTCCACGAACCAATTTACCCAAATCTCTATGGATGGGCCAAAACTGATGAAGTATCATGTAAAGAAATTCGACACGGCTACCAAGGGATACTCAGGAGGAATTACCAGAAGGAAACTCTCAGACACCCACATGAACAACATCATCGAGCTCCCTTTTAAAAAATCATAGGGACCTTCCCTCCAAGCATCAATACCATTCAGAGTCTCCTCCAGTATCACCATCGCAGGAATACGACAGTAGGATATCCCTATTGTTATCGCAGCTAACTGGGGGTCCACTATTAAGTCGCCTGCCACTAACAAAATCCTCTCAGTAAGGCCCCAAGAAATGGTTCCAGCAAAATCCAGCATCAACAAAACTCTTCACAATCAATCCCTAACAGTTTTTGAACGTCTATGGGAATGACAGTCACCTCCCCCAAGCTAAAATGAAAAGTATGATTAGTGTCCCACCGCATCTCTTCCAAATCACACAACACCACATTAGAACACGACATCTCATCCAAAGTAATAGCTCCAGTAAAACCAGCATCATTACAGTCTATTCAACACACCAAATTCAGCGCAATCCAATGAAGGAGATAAGTCCCACTTCACAAACCAAGCTTCCTATCCCCTCATCCATATTCCAACCAAGTCGCCAAGGCCTTCCTCTATTCAAAAAATTTCAAAATACTAATTTTTCTTACCTTTTCTCAAAATAAAACCCTTCAAAAGGGAAGCTCTTTTTCAACCAAGCCTCAGAGGCCATCTTCTAAAATTTCTAAAAATAAAAACACTTTTCCTACTCTTTTTCAAAGCAAAAACTAAACAGCAAATTAAAGTGCATGTAGAGTAAGCCAATAAATCAAGATAATCAAACAAAATATGCATCTCTCTTTGTCTTGTTAAAGTCTCTTTTCAGGTGCAATGCTATGACATTAAGCATCCAACATAGTCAACGCCAAGCTCATCATTCAATGATGAATCTGTAAGAAAGAACCAGAATTAGATATCTCCTCATCTGCCACCACAACCCTCTCTCTTAGGTATTAGACGTACCCAAATTCATACGACTGCAACCTCCTCATTTTCATATGTAACCCCGTAACCCCCGCGGAGTCATCCCCCAGAGATAGAAGGTCACCTGTAATCCCCAATAGAGAATCAACATTTACTCAAGAGACAAAAACACTAGAAGCGCTAGAAAAATCCAAAAAAATCTCCGAAAAATTCCTAAAAATGCCAAACAAGTATTAACAGATTTATTCATCAAAAAAATCATTTTAAACTCCTAAAATCCTTAGACAGATTAATATTACACTCTTATCCCCGGTACAAATTCTAAACTCATGCCGTAAAATGGTGCATCCTAAAAGTCCACTAAATTCCCCAGCGGAACCCAAAAATAAAACGCTTCTCCGAAATCCTTAGCAGAACTCCCAGACTGAACTTTATCCTAATCTACCCATATAATAATTTTAGCTTCCCCAACTAAGCTATCTCCTATTAAAATACATGATCCCCAGTAAGATGTCTTTCCCCGGTAGAATCTCAAAACAACACAATCCTCAACAAAGTCACAAGTACAAAAGACTCACCAAAGAGCAAATCTCATGTGTCATAACTTTAGGTTCTCAAAATTGACCTCGAACCACAGAATCGATCGCCTCAATTTTAGGTCCTCATAATTGACCTCGGCCCTCAGAATCGGTCTTTCAACTTTAAGTCCTCAGAATTGACCTTAACCCTTAGAATCGCTCTCCTCAATTTTAAGCCCTCAGAAGCAACCTCGGCCTTCAGAATCTTTTATCTAACTTTAGGTTGTCGACCCACAAAATTGGTTCTCATAAATTTTGGTCCTCATAATTAACCTCGGCCCTTAGAATCACTCATCACAACTTTAGATCCTCAGAATCGACCTCGTCCCTCGGAATCGATCATCATAACTTTAGGTCCATAGAATTGATCTCGACCCTCAGCAACGGTCTCCTCAACTTTAGGTCCTCAGAATTAACCTCAACTCTTAGAATCGATCGCCTTCATTTTTGGTCCTCGAAATTGACCTCGACCCTTAGAATCGATCGCCTTCATTTTAGGTCCTCGAAATTGACCTTGACCCTTGGAATCGATCGCCTTCTCTTTAGGTCCTCAGAATTAACCTCGGCCCTTAGAATCGATCGTCACAACTTTAGGTCCTTAGAATTAACCTTGGCCCACAAAATCGATTGTCATAATTTTAGGTCCTCAAAATTGACCTCGTCCCGCAGAATCGATCACCTCCACTTTAGGTCCTCAGAATTGATCTCAACCCTCAGAATCGACCTCAACCCTCAGAATCGACCGTCACAACTTTAGGTCCTCAGAATTGACCTCAGCCCTCAGAATCGATTGTCACAACTTTAGGTCCTCAAAATTGACCTGTAACATCGTCTAACTTTAGGCCCTCAAAATTGACCCTGACCCTCTGAACCGGTCATCTTCATCCTTTTACTCGCAAAATTGACCTATTTCCCAAACATCCATATAGTGTCTATTTGACGGATTTCACTTGTTCCAAGCTCACCCGTTGAGGGTCTCTATAGACACCACATTCTAGGACCTCCTAAGACTCTCCTTAGGTCTTTATCACTTCCCCATTCACCATGAAACCGTAGGTCATACTCTGAGTATCGATATAGAGGTTATCGAGCGCCCTCGGGTCCCATTTGACTCCGATCAACTTCTCATCTCAGTAGAACCTTAATGAAGCTTCAAAAGGCTCTGAATTCCATTTCCAATGGTATACCACATGCATTAATTGGCGTTACTGTTCGAATAAACGGTTTATTTTATTATCAAAAATAGATCCAGAGGCCACCGGGTGATCCTGAGCCCTATTTTGACCCTAATAAACTTTCTCATCTGAGCGAAAGCTCAATGAATATTTGAAGGGCTCTGAATTTTATTTCCCATGGTCTTACCCATGTGTGAATAGGCCTTATAGTTCGGACAAATAGTTCGTTTTTCCACAAAAATAGAACCGGAGACCACCAGGAGCTCCCAAACTCCATTTGACTCCCTTTAACTCTTCATTTCAAATGAGACTGAAAGAATATTTGAAAAGCTCTGAATACCCTTTCCAACGGTCCATCTCGTGTGCGAATCAGCCGGAATTCTCTTGTTGAAAAGACCGTCGGGCGCTTTTAAGCCTCGTTTGACCAAAGTCAACTCTCGAACCTGGGAGTGGCCTAATGGATTCTTAAGGTATCTGAATACCCTTAACAACGGTATGCCTCATGAGCAATTTGGACTTACGGATTTCACTTTACGACCTTTTTTTCGAGAAATTTGCATGATATTGCCGAATGGAAAACCCATTTCGCTACCTATCGATAGTATGTTTGGCAGGTCAAGTACAATGCCGATCGGTACCCCCTTGACCCTATATAAGGAGAGCATGAGCTCACTTTAAAAGTCACCTAAGAAACATCCTTCTCAATGATCTCAACAACGTTCTCTCAAAGTCAGCGTGGTTTCCCAATTGAAACTTCTCCTTTACATTCCATTTCCATCCCTTTCACACCCAATTTAGAAAAAACCTTTCCCTCTCCTCTCACCACCTCCATCCACTTGTAAGGGCAGCTCTTCAACAATCAAAATTAACCTTCAAGTCTCCAAAGAAGGTCCAAACACTCTTCTCTCTCTTTAAATTTCCTTATTTTTGCATGACATCTTTAATACTTAATTAGCATTTCATCTTTGTTAGTCCACACGTATTAATATCCCACATTTTTATTAGTAGTATTGCACATACCATATTTTATATATAAAAAAAAAAAAACGGGTTTGCTCATAAATTCCAAACGAGATTCCTCACCACTTTTTTCTAAATTAAAACATCATTTTTCTACACACACACATCTAAATAAAATCCCCGGTTGGATTTATGGGATAAACCCCACCCTTGTTTTGCATTCGAACTAAGTGAACTTTGATACCTTTTTAGGGTATGTAGGCATCTCGGGTCAAAACTCAATACTCGAGTCCTCCTTTTTTCATATTTTTATTATTTCTATGAATAATACTTGGTATTATTATTCGCGCTTTATTTAACACATATCATTGTTTCACTATAACGATCGATATCCCGATGAGCGTACACATTATATTTTTAATTATTACTTTGGGAACACTCCTATGGATAACCTCACTCCGCCTTTCTCCATGACGTGAGTTGAGAAATTTTTTTCTCCATTTATATATACGCGCGCACCCACTTCACGGAGTTATTAAGTATAATAATAACACATGCCCATGAGAGGCCGAAAGGGCGGGATAGGTGCCTAACAGCTTTTCATTTCGTAACTTAGCCCCCGAACCTTTTAATTAATTAATTTAACAAGCATCAGTATGTCTTTGATGTCGTTCTCTCGAGGAGACAACAATTATTTTGCTTGTTTTGTGAAAAATAGGCTAGTAACTCTATCTCTTTACATCACCCCACATCGACGACGGCCGAAGCATTCCTAGAAAGGGAACGAGACCTGCTTCTTCTCTCCTTCCAACCATATGCACGAGTGTCGACACCCCTCCCGACAGAAGGATAAAAGGAAAAGGTAAGATAGCGGGGATGGCCACAGAGGCACTTCATGTTTATGAATCATGTTTAGAAGGTAAAATGACCAAGAGTCCCTTTATGTCCAAAGGCTATAGAGCAAAAGATGTGTTTGAATTGATTTATTCTGAATTATGTGGCCCTATGAAAATCCAGAAAAGAGGTGGCTACAAGTACTTCATCACTTTTATGAATAATTACTTGATATTTTCATATGTTTACCTTATACATCACAAGTCTGAAGCCTTTGATAAGTTAAAAGTGTATAAGGGTGAGGTGGAGCGTAGGCATGGTAAACTAATCTAAACTCTAAGATCTGATGCGAGGGTGAGTACCTCTTTGAAGAGTTTAGAAACCACTTATCAGAGGTGGGAACTACATCCCAATTGTCTACACTGGGCACTCCACAGTAAAATGGTGTAGTAAAGAGAAGGAACATGGCACTTTGGAGATAGTTAGCACCATGATAAGTTATTTGGATATGCCATATTCTTTTATGGTTATAGATTGGAGACGACAACTTATTTACTGAAATTATTTCCTTCTAATTCGCACTCAACAATGCCCATAAAATTATGGCGTGGGTATAAACCTAGTCTAGGAAATGTTCGGATTTGGGGTTGCCCAAAACACGTGTTGAGGAAGGAATCGGGTAAGTTGGAATCAAGGACACAAGTATGTCTCTTTATAGGCTACCCAAAAAAACTAAAGGGTGTATATTCTACAATTCTAAGGACTAAAAGGCATCGGTTAATACCAATGCACGGTACTTAGATTGTGATTATATTATAAACAACTAACCCAAGATCAATATTTTCTTGAAAGAGCTAAGAGGTAAAGGCCAAGTAATTCATTTTATACCACTCGTACAGGATGAAATACAACCTAGTATCGATAGTACACTACATAGAGGTAGTAAGAGTATTACCGTTGATCAGTATACATGTGTCACTACATAGAGGTAGTAAGAGCATTACCGTTGATAAAGAGACACGTGTCACATATAGTGAACCATAAGTGGAGCTACATCATAGTGGGAGAGTCATTTATCATCTTGATAGGTTAGTCTATATGGGTGAACACTTCGGTGAGATCCCAGGGGAACACGAACTAGATCTTGGGAACTAAAATGAAGTACTCCATGATAAGGACTCTAAACTTTGGCAAAATGCTAATACTGAGATGGATTTGATGCATCAGATTAAGGCTTGGTATCTTAAAGACTTTTTAGATGTGATAAACCCATCAGATGCAACTTAATCTACAAAAAGAAAATAGAGGTAAATGGGAAGGTGTAAACCTTACGGGAAGGCTTATAGTGAAAGGATTTACTGAGAAATAGGGTATTCACTATGAGGAAACATTATCACCGATAGTCGTGCTAAAGTCTATTCAGGTTCTTTTACCCATTATGTATTATCTCAATCTCAATATTTGGCAAATGAACATCAAGACTGCGTTCTTTAATGGTAGTCTTGACAAGTGCATCTTCCTGATGTAACCGAAGGGACTTATGTAAAATGGCCAGGAAAACAAGATGTGCAAGTTTAAAAGATCCATTCATAAACTTAAGCAAGCATCAAGATCTTGGAACATCTGGTTTGATCAGGCAATCAAATATTATAGTTTTGATCAATACCCGAGTGAAATTTTGTATATAAGAAGCATGATGAAAATGTGATTGTATTTCTAGTACTATATATGGATGATGTTCTCCTAATTGGGAATGGTGTGGCTGTATTATCTAGTATAATAATGTCTTTGTCTAGTCTTCGATATAAAGGCATAGGAGAATCTAGTCACATCATTAAGATCAAGCTTCTAAATAATCGTAAAAATAGGATGTTGAGCTTATCCCAAGCCACTTATATTAATTACGTGCTCACAAAGTTTAGCATGTAATATTCCAAGAAATTATCTCTTCCATTCAGGAATGGAATCTCTATATCTAAGGATCAGTGTCCTAAGACACCTGATCAGATCAAAAAATGAGGAATATACCTCATGCTTCAGCGGTGATAAGTCTTATGTATACTATCTTGTGTACAAGACGAGGCATCTGCTTTACCATTAGCATGGTCAGTAAATTCAATCTAATCTGGGAAAGGAGAATTGTACTATAGTAAAGCACATTCTCAAGTACTTTAAAAGGACTAGAGATTATGTCTCGGTTTAATGAGCAGACAGTCTTGTAACCATTGCATACACAGGCTCATATTTTTAGTAGGATAATGTTTCCAGGAAGTCGATCTCATGAAAATACTTTTAGGAAATCAATTATTTCTTAGTTTACTCAGCAGATAGTTTTATACCCATAAGTTGGAGGAGTATCAAGTAATCAAGAATTGTTGATTCCATTGTGGAAGTCGAATATATTGTAGCTTCAGAGGCAACAACGAAGGGGGTTTGACTCTGGAACTTCCTTAGTGATTTGTGTGTGCTTCCTTCAGTGAAATATACCATGACACTTTATTATGATAATAGTGTTGTGGTGTCTAACTCGAAAGAACCAAAGACTCATATAAAGGAAAAGAACGTTGAGATCATGTATCACTTGATACAAAAGATTGTGTAAAGAGGCGAGGTCACTGTGACCAAGATTGCATCTCAAGAGAACCTGGTCGATCATTCTACAAAGAGCTTACCATCTAAGGCTTTATATATTCATGTAGAGGGAATGAGTACTTGATGCATAGGCACGTGACTTTAAGACTGAATGGGAGATTATAGGGATTTTATTCTAAAAATCCCGCATGTCATTTATTTTTCAATAAAGCGTGTCAGGTTCATTTGAAATGAGAATCACGTTTGTGAAAATACCTTATATTTATTTTAAATATATTTTATGCAAATTTGATCAATTGAACTTAGTAGGAATTTCAGTGAGTTGGGTTTGGCCTAATCCTAGGAGATCAAAATTTGGGTTCTTATACAATTAAACAATTCACAACCTAGATAGAGAATTGACATCATGTCGATAAAGCTTCCAGTGCAATCCCGATATTATATCTTAAACTACAAGAACCTGTTATATGGTTTCAGAACTTATCTGATAGTTCAAAAAGAATTGTGACTGGTACATCGGGAATGTATTGAATAGGACCACTAGTGAGATTTAAGTCTAGGTGTTGACTGGATTAGACTTACACAATCACTACGCCAAAAATAGCATTTTGGCACACCCTGATATTAAAAATCTGGCACCGTTTAAAACTGTGCCATATTTTGGCACGGTTATATAGAGATTTGGCACACTTTAAAACAGTGCCAAATTTTGGCACTGTTTTAAAGTGTGCCAAAATTGAGTACACTTACCAAAATATATAATACCCCTAAAAAAAACATTACACTCCTCTCTTTCTCTTGTTCCCGCTCATAATTCCCGCCCCGCTCGTTCTCTCTCTCTCTAGCCTCTTCGCTCTCTCTCTCGGCGGTCTCTCTCTCTCGGTCTCTCGGTCTCTCCCTCTCGCCTCTTCGCTCGGTCTCTCTCTCTTGGCAGCTGCTGGCGATTTATTCTCTCCCTAGGTCGGCATCTCTACTGTCGACACTCTCTCTCCGGCCCATTCTCTTTTTCTCTGGTCACTGCCCTGTTCTCTCACTGCACTCATCCCAATCAGGTAATTGTTTAAAGCATTGTATTTTTTTTAACCTAAGTTAGGTTTCAGATTTGATCCTAGAGTTTATGATATGCCTGATTTGATTCGTATTTGATTTTTAGGGTTTTATATATACATATTTAAATATTTATTATTTTTTTTAATGCGTGAGTTTTTGGTGCAAATTGAATGTTGATAATGAAAAAAAAATAAATCATGGGTTTTTATGTTCTTACCCCTTTAACAAAAATGTATATTTGATCTGATTTGTATATGTTACGTAGTTTTAAGAGAATTTAAGTGCTAAATATTCAATAATAATGTAAAAATAACAAATTGAAAAGTAGACACCCCACTAATTAAATGGATAAATGAGATTATGTGTTGAAAATTTAAGAAAAAACAAAAAAAACTATTTAAATAGTAAGTAGACATTAATAATAAACATTCAATAATGATGTTACACATGTATAAAAACCTTAGACCCGTTCAAGAGGTCTCACTATGACTGTGGTGAGAACTCTTGAATTGTCCCATTTTTGGACAGTTTGGAAATGCAAAAGTTTGTATTGTACATAATGATTATACATGTCCTATTTTGAAAAATTCGGTGGCATCTCTTTATGTTCTTTGGGTGCATACTAGATTGATGTAGTGTTTTGTGTTTTCTTGGTTGAAAAACTTAAGCAACACATGAACACTCCCAATTTAAGTTGTGTACTTGAAGAACTGTAGGGAGATGCTGGCGAAATTTTCTAGATTAGGACATGGCATGAGACATTATGACCAATACAAAATATGCATTTTCGAATGGGATAGGACCCTTACCCTGTAGTGGAGATGGAGGAAATATAGGAGCTCAAATATATACATATTTACACTTGAATAAACTTCAATATATTTACAGTAAGCGTTTATAGTATAATGCGTGTTCTTTAAACCTATCAGGATGTCGTCGGGAATCAACAAAGAGTGGATAAATGAGAAAAATATCGAGATCGATACATATAGAGATAGGGTGTTATAGTTTCTATATTATGTGCGTAGTAATAGTTCGAATGCTACACATTCATGTCCCTGTAGACGTTGTCAAAATGGGAAAGGACATGTTGTTATAGATGACATATTCGTTCATTTAATGACATATGGTATGGACATGAACTATACCTTTTGGCATTTTCATGGTGAGACATTAGTTGTTGATCAAGTCCAACCACTACCGCAATCTGTGACACCGACAAAACACGCTGATGTGCACAATATTCCAATTTTGAATGATCTTGTGAATGATGCTTGTGAGATGTTTATGGGTGAAGCGGAACCTAGTGAACCTAATTGTGTAGGCAGTGATGAAGCCCCCGCAACTTCTGAGGTTCCCAATGATTCGTACACACATAAATACAAAGGCAAGAAGTATGATCGTTTACATCAACTTGCACAGGAGCCATTGCACCCAGTTACCGGTTCTTCGCGTCATACCACAATGTATGCTCTTATAAAGTTGAATGATTTGAAAACACAATTCAATTTATCGGATGGTGCTACGGGTGGAATTATTAGATTGTTAAATGAACTACTTCCTGAACAGAACAACCTGACAACTAGTTATATAGAAATGAAAAACACTGTTAGAGATCTCGGTATAGATTATGTTAAGTATGACGTATGCATTAACAACTGTATGCTCCTTTGGAAAGAGCATGAAAAATCGACTAGATGTATAAAATGTGGTTCTTTACGCTACAAGTTTACTTGTCTAGACGAGGACGGTGTAGAAATTCCGAATACAAATGGGAAAAAAAAAGTACTCTAAGGTTCCTAAGAAGGTAATGCGACATTTCCCTCTAATCCCTAGGCTAAAACGGTTGTATACCATAAAATGGATATTAGAGAAAATGACTTGGCACGCTCGTGCAAGCTCTTGTATGTAATTCTTGCGTCATTCCCGAGATTCAACAGAATGGGTAAATTCAAACATTTTGTGGAGAGATTTTGCAAAAGATCCGCGAAATATTAGACTTGTAATAGCAACTGATGGTTTCAGCCCGAATAACATGTTTGGTTGTAAGTATAGTTGTTGGCAAGTGATAATTCAACCTCTCAACCCTCCTCCATCAATGTGTATGAAAAGTGAGTTTTCAATGTTGTCTGTATTGATTCCTGGACCAAAGTCACCATCAAGTAATATTGATGTCTTCCTCCAACCGTTGGTTGATGAGTTAAATATCTTATGGCCTGGAGTTGAGGCTTGGGATGCATATAAAAATGAGAAATTTCAGTTAAAAGCCATGTTGATGTGGGGTATACATGATTTTCCAGCTTATGGGATGTTATCAGGTTGTTCAACTCAAGGTTACAATGGGTGTCCTGTTTGTTCTACAAATTCACCTTCTCAATATCTTTCTAAGTCAACGAAATGTTGTTACCAACAATCTCGTATGTTCCTTCCTAAAGACCATCCTTACAGGTTTGACACATCAAAGCAAACATTTAATGGTAAAATAGAGGATGCTATGACTCCAAGAAAGTTAACAAGTGTAGAAGTTGAGCAGATAGTGTCACTTATCGCTCGAGAAGGTGTTCAAAGAGAGGGAGAGGGAGATAAAAAGGGAAAGGCAAAGGGAAAGGGAAATGGGAAGGGGAAGGGGAAGGGGAAGGAGAAGGAGAAGGAGGATGTCGTAATGGAAGACGATGATTATCCATGTGAGGGTGACGATGAGAATCTAGCGAGTACCGAGGGTTTTTCAAGGAGGTTAATTTTCTTTGACTTAGAGTACTGGAAGGACCATGATATTAGACATAATTTAGATGTTATGCATGTTGAAAAGAATGTCACAGAGACTCTTTTAGGTACAATACTCTCGGTGAAAGGTTCATCAAATAAAGATACGGTCAAAGCCCGTGAAGACTTGAAAGTTCATTTGAAACTTAAAAGGAAATTATGGATGAAAGATGTTGAAGGCAGTAACAAAAGGCTTATGCCAAAGGCACCTTTCGCATTAGGAAAGGAAGAAAAAGAAGCCTTTATCGTACACTAAAAACATTAAAGGTACCGATTGGATTTTCATCAAATTTTAGCAAAAATGTTAACCTCGATCCACCTGGATTTACCAATCTCAAGTCCCACGATTATCAAGTCATTATGCAAAGGTTGCTTCCTGCGTTGCTTATGCATTCATTTACGGATGATAAGCCTTTGTTTAAAGCTATACAGCGGATAAGCATATTCTTTAATGTGTTGTGTGCCAAAGTGATATTTAGGGAACATCTTTTGAAGGCCAAAAATGCATTGGTAGAGGCACTTTGTGTCTTTGAAATTTATTTTTCACCTGCCTTTTTTGTGGTGATGATCCACCTCTTGCACCATTTAGCCGATGAACCTTTGACAGCTGGGCCACCAAGATATCGGACGATGTGGTTGTTTGAGAGAGAAATGGGAAGATATAAAAAGTGGTCACAAAACAAGAGGTACGTTGAAGGGAGCATTGCTAATGCATATTTGTTACATGAAGCTTCTTTGTATGCCATGGAGTATATATCGAAAAGAGGTGAAGGAACTCATAAGAGGAATCTTGAGGATTTTCTTGATGATGAGTTTGATAACTCAGAATGCCAACGACCATTGGGTAAAAGTAAAGAATTGATCTTAAATAATGTACAATAAAAGCAAGTGTGAAGATGGGTTTTATCTCAATGCGATGGTGTTGATGAATGGAGAAGGTACACACTTAGATCTATGTTAATTCATATTAATTGATTGTAATGTGATATTTCTTAATTTTGAAACTAGTTTCTTGTAGAAAATTTGTGGTAACTGAGACTCAATCGAGGCATAGAATTGATGATTTCATCCCTTGGCTAAGGAACGAGGCAAGTCTTTATTTATACATGTACTTTTTTATCAACCGTAATTATTTTTAATGAAACTTTAAAAAATTATCAATTCCTTACAGGCCTCAAGATTTAATGATACGGGAATTTTGCCATATGCTGATGGTCCGCTCCATAGGGTTACCAGTTATGAGAAATTTCAATGCAATGGGTACACCTTTTGTACTTCTGGACATGAAGAGAATCATAACTTTCAGAGTAGTGGTGTATCCACTAAGGCCTTTAATAAGAAGGGGATTATGACAAAGTTTTATGGAGTAATTACACAAATACTCGACCTCAATTACATTGAGTTCACACATACTGTCTTTTATTGTGATTGGGTAGATGTTGATGATAAGAATGCTTGCAAAGTTGAACCCACCTCAAAATTGGTGATAGTGAATCTTAGTAAGCTCGTGAGTAAAAATACCATTCACGATGATCCGTTCATCCTTGAATCTCAATCTAGTCAAGTATTTTATTGTCAAGATGTAAAGCTGAAGGGGTGGTCAGTTGTTTTACACTCTCCCAAGAGACTGACAAAAGAAATAGATGCCACTGATATTGACCGTACGATGTATGACTCCATTCTCGAGCAAAATGATAAATTACTGGAGCTTTTGGACACGGATTTCTAGTGAAATGATTTAGTTTGTTGTTGTTGTAAACATTTAATACTTTATTATTGTTTGAAAATTTAATACATGTATGGCTGTTTGAACTTGTAATTCTATGCTTACTGATGTTTGAACATGTAATATACTGGTGTCTATTTGAACATATATTCTTGTAATGTTTATTCTGATTATTTTGGTGTCCAATAGTCACTTTTTTCCAGATAAAGGTCTCATATTAGTGATACTTCGCAACCGTCAATAAATGGGGTGACACCTATATCAACCTCCCGTTCTAAGGTTGCTTCGGGTGTTTCAAGAGTAAGTGATGACTCTTCCGCCAAGAAATTAAAATTTAATGAGCACGGCCTTCCAGTTGGTGAAGATTCATATACACTCTCAACCAGGTTGGGAGACTTAGCAAGGACACATATTCCCATTTCTTATACGAGTTGAAAACAAGTGGATGTGCGATATAAGAACTCAGTTTGGTCATCATTAATGGTATACTATTCCTTTCTATTCCAAATAATGTAATAGTTAGTAAATTCAATTATGTGATGTTTTAATTTTATTTCTTCATATATTGTAGAAAGAGTTCCCAGATGTGCGCGAAAGTCAGAAGCAAATTTTTATGAAAAAAGCGAACGATGCTTGGAAAAAGTTCAAGTCAAAGATAAGGGTTAATTTGAAGGATGGTGATGTTGGAAAGTGGAAGGAGAAAGTTCCACGAAATGTCAAATCTGAAGACTGGGAGGTGTTTTGCAATAATGAAGCTTTAGAGGTTCAAAAAACTTTGCGAAGAAAGAACAAAGAGACTAAACAAAATTGTGTGAGAAAGACAACTCATAACACAGGTTGTCATGGTTATGCCCGAGCTTCAGAGAATTGGAGAAAGAAGCATGGGCGTGCACCCACTCGTGCTGAATTGTGGTTGGCAACTCATATAATCAAAGGAGGTGGTTATGCCCCTCATGATAAAGTCTTTGCAGTAATTTAAAATTTTTAATGTTCGTTTTGTCAAAAAAAAGTATCATATCATCAAACCTAATTGTTGATACCAAAATTAATCTGCTGACATGGACCAATCATATGAAGACACGTGGCTATCTACATGGCAACAACAAACACTTCCGAGGAACCCACTCGCTCCGAGGAACAATGCCTCTCCGAGGAACTCTTGAATACCGAGAAGCTTAGGCGGTCCGAGCAACTCATGGCGGTCCGAGCTGCACCTCGAAGCAGGATACCAACAGTTTAACTGCTCATTAAATGCTTATCATTTGGACGCACACGCAAAGAGGGCATTAAATGTATTACCCTTTCATATGTATATCATTTAATGTATTACCCTTTCACATTACAGCCTCAGGGCTATAAATACATTGTACAATCCTCATTGTAAGAGGACCCCGAGATCGGAATTTATTGAGAGAACTTGTAATCGAGAATTCCCATACAAACAGCAATACCAAAACAATGGACGTAGGCCATTCTTATAAAGCTGAACCACTTTAAAATTCTTTGTCTCATTTATTTATCTGTGATTGAATTATTAGGGTGATCTAATTTTTTACATCAACAGATTGGCGCCGTCTGTGGGAAACGACTGATAATATCGTTTTTCATAAAAAACAATCCATTACCAATGGTGGATATTCTTGAATCCAGCAATCGAAACGCTGGAACCCCTCCAAATATATCTGCTCCATCAATTATTCCAGATCTGACTGGAATAATGGCAAATCTGGCTCAGGGCCAGACCGTCATGCAAGAAATAATGCGACAACTCATCCAAACCCTCTATGGCGGTGCATCAGCCCATTCCGGACCACGAAGCATTCAAAGAAATACCCTTGCGCCTTCTTCGCGTACTAGGCGTACTAACTCACATCGCAATGAGGAATCTGATGATTTCTCTTATCAACCTGGGCAAACTTCGTCAGTGCGGGCCACTGATACTGAACAACGTGTCACCCTTTCCCCCAAAAGGACCAGCGCATTGGAAAGATTAAGTATAGTCTCTCCTTTCAACCGATTAGGCCCCAGGAGGAACAAAAGTACGCTTAATGCAGCGTCGAGGAGCTTTCGACTACCATTAGATTTAAGGGAAGGATCTGCCCAGTCGCGACCAGCTGCTCGTCAAGATAGATCCTATGACTGACCAGCTGCTCGTCAAGATAAATCCCAGGAAGCCACTTCAACGCGATCAGTTGCTCGAACCAATAGGCCCGAGGAAGGAAATGATGCATGGAAAGGATCTATTCAGAGGCTGGAGGATAGATTTGGGGAAATGGCTAAGGCCAAGAATCCTCTACAACGAACCTTTGTTCGAGGAACACCTTTTGTCCAGGACATTGTTGATTTTCCAACACCATCAAAGTTCAAAGCACCTATCGTGACTCCCAAGTATGATGGAAAGACTGACCCTGTCCTTCATATAGAACAATACCAAGCTGCAGTCAACATCTATGTTGTCCCAGATGAGATGAGATGTAGAGCATTCTCGGGAACACTTACCGGATCTGCTCAAATAAGGTATAATAGTCTTTCTCGGGGTAAGATTTCAACTTTTCTTCAACTCGACGAGCTATTCATTGGGAATTTCTATTTTGGAGCAAAGCCAGTGAAACGAGTAGCTCATTTGTTAAGTGTTAGACAAAAAGCTGGTGAGAGTACCAGAGATTATATAACTCGTTTTAATAACGAGAAACTCGAAGTTATTGATTATGAGGAGAAGACACCAATTACCGCTTTGATGAGTGGATTACTGCCAAACAAGTTGTACTACACTTTGGCCAAAGATCCACCTCGAACCATGTCGGACCTGATGGGAAAAGCGTCCAAGATTATGAATGCCGAGGAGGCCGTGTCTGCGAAGAAGAATATGGACGCCAAAGAAACCAAGGTGGAAGGTGATAAAGCTAAGAAGAAAGAACATAAGAATAATGGTGGCGACAAACAATCCAAAAATAGGTCGTCATGGGAGGTCTTGAGGAAATTTGATAATTACACACCTTTGAAGTTAAATATCAACCACGTCCTGGAAGAAATCAAGAACAACGAGGAGTTAAGCTGGCCAAAGAAAATGAAGGCAGACCCTGACACAAGGAATAGGGAAAAATATTGTGAATTCCACAAGGATCATGGCCATATGACCAAAAATTGCATAGCTCTTCAGAATGAAATTGAAATACTCATCCGACGAGGAAAGCTAGCAAAGTATGTTGATCGGGGAGGCGAAAGAAGAAACAACGACCGAACTAGAGAGAGGTCAAGATCTCCTCGTCGAGCAGAGGAGAACAAGAAGAGAAACCATGAAGTTGATCCAGATGATGACCCCGATCTTCCCAAGAAACCAAGGCAGCCAGAACGAGAGGTATTTTCAATATGCTTTGGATCATTTGATTGTAATGTTATTACAGGAGGAGATGCAGGAGGAGGAGACCTTACTGCAGAAAGAAAATCTTACCTTGGTGAGGCTCAAACTTGCTCGTACATTCAGCGAATAAATCTAGCTGAGGAAGATCGCCCGAGAAAGGTGAACAAGGAGAAATTGGTTATCGGTTTTTCAAAAAATGACCTTGCAGGTGTTTTATATCCTCATGATGACCCATTGGTGATCAAAATGAGAATGAAGGAGGTAATGATTTCAAGAGTACTGGTCGACAATGGTTGCTCGGCAGACATCATATTCTACTCGTGCTTCGATAGTTTAAATCTAAAACTATCTCAACTGGAGCCTTACCACAGACCCCTCATTGGTTTTGCTGGCGAGAAAGTATTTCCACTTGGGACGATCAAGTTGGATATATTCATTGGTACGTGGCCCGCTTGTCGGACAGAAAGAATACGTTTCTTCGTGATGGATAAGAATGTCCAGTCATCGTACAATATCATCATGGGAAGAGTAGGATTGAAGAAGTTCAAGGCTGTACCATATACAGTGCATCAATGCCTGAAATTTCCAACAAACTTTGGAGTAGGAGTTATGAAAGGTGATCAGAAAGTAGCTCGGGAATGCTATTATTCATCCGCCGAGCAAGAAGAACTGGAAGAATCAAAGAAAAAGACTACTACGTATCAAGTGGATGAAGGTTCAGAAATTGAAACATTGGATCCTCGAGATGAGTCGCAACTCGTAAAGGGTCAAGTAGCGGAAGCTACTGAAAACATCATTCTGGACGACGAGCACCCTGAGCGAACTACTCAAATAGGTTCATCATTGGAAGCCTCATTAAAACAGGAATTGATAACTTTCCTTAAAAGCAGATGACAAACTTTTGCTTGGAGTCATGAAGATATGCCTGGGATAGACCCAAACTTCTTATGTCACGAGCTCAATGTGAATAAGGAGATCAAGCCTGTGAAGCAGAGAAGAAGAGTATTCAGTCCCGAGAAGAATCAAGCTATATAGGAGGAAGTCGAGAAGCTCCAGAAAGCTTGTTTCATTGAAGATGTTAAATATCGAGATGGTTAGCCAATGTGGTAATGGTAAAGAAAAAGAAAAACAAGTGGAGGATGTGTGTAGACTTCACCGACCTCAACAAAGCATGCCCAAAGGATCACTTTCCACTGCCCCAAATTGATCAACTGGTGGATGCTACCTCGGGACACGAGTTGCTGAGCTTCATGGATGCTTATTCTGGCTACAATCAAATTAAAATGAAACCTGAAGATAGGGAGATTACTTGTTTTATTACCCCTAGGGGAACTTATTGTTATAATGTTATGCCTTTTGGTTTGAAAAATGCAGGTGCGACATATCAGAGGCTAATGAATAAGGTCTTTGCTGAACAAATCAGTGACAATATGGAAGTCTATGTTGACGATATGCTGACGAAAAGCAAGAAAGCTGCCGATCATCTAGTTGACTTAAGTCAGACTTTTGATCAACTAGATAAATATCAAATGAAGCTGAACCCGACGAAGTGCATCTTTGGAGTACGAGAAGGCATGTTTCTTGGGTACATTGTCAATCAACGAGGCATTGAAGCAAATTCTGAAAAGATCAAAGCTCTATTAGGGCTGCGATCTCCAACGACGAAGAAGGAAGTACAGAGTCTCACAGGACGAGTAGAAGCACTCAATAGATTTATGTCACGAGCAACTGATAGATGTCTCCCATTCTTCAAGACACCCAGAAAGACTTTTGAGTGGAATGATGAATGCGAGAAGGCTTTTCAAGACTTGAAGAGCTACTTGGGAGCACCTCCACTGTTGTCCAGGCCAGTGATGGGAGAAAAATTGTACTTGTACCTTGCAGTGTTCGAGAATGAAGTTATCTCGGCATTGATCAGAATGGATAATGGAGTACAAAAGCCAATTTACTACACAAGTAAGGCCTTCCAAGGAGCAGAGATCAGATATCCAAGGCTGGAGAAATTAGCACTGGCGCTGATTGAGGCGAGTAGGAGAATGAGGCCATACTTCCAGGCTCATACTATAGTAGTATATACTGATATGCTATTGAGGCAAGCCCTGCATAAGCCAGAAAAATCAGGAAGATTGATGTACTAGGCAATAGAGCTCGATGAATATGATATAGTCTATGAACCCAGATCATCGCTTAAAGGGCAGGCTGTAGCAGATTTTATAGCGGAGTTCACCTATCCTGATAGCTCCGAGGAACAAAAGTTGCTCGCTGATCAAGCTGTGGATGTTACAGGATCAACAAACACAGGCTCAGACCAATTCCAATTGGTAAAAGGGCGTGTGGATGTTACAGGATGTGACGCCAAGATAGTTGTGAAGAATCCGGACGAGAAACAAAAGTTGCTCACTGATCAACCTATGGATGTTATAGGATCAACAAACACAGGCTCAGGCCAATTCCGATTGGTAAAAGGGCGTGTGGATGTTACATGATGTGACGCCGAGATGGTTGTAAAGAATCCGGACGAGAAACAAAAGTTGCTCGCTGATCAACCTATGGATGTTACAGGATCAACAAACACTAGCTCAGACCAACTCCGGTTGGTAAAAGGGCAAGTGGATGTTACAAGATCATTGACTTCGGGCTCAGACCAACTCCGGCTGGTAAAAAGGCAAGAAGAAATGATCGACGAAGAGCAAGAAAATCCGAGGAGGAAAAGAAGAAACAAATATTTCACCGAGGAACTCTATCTGATCAGAAATTCAAAGACGAGTTACCTATATGGAGACTATATGTAGATGACTCATCTTGCACTGTAGGATACGGCGCGGGGATAGTTTTGAGCACTCCTAATGAGGTCGATATGGAATACACCTTGCATTTCCAATTCAAAGCTTCCAACAATGAGGCTGAGTATGAGGCCATGATTGCAGGACTTAGTTTAGCAAAAAATTATGGAGGCGCAACAGGTCATTGTTTTCAGTGATTCTCAATTGATCATAAACCAAATTATGGGAGTATATGCAGTTAGAGGAGAATTAATGATCAAATATCATGCAAAGGCAAAGGAGCTGGTGTCAGAATTGCCGCTATTCAGCTGGTCAGAATACCAAGAATAGAGAATGCAAGAGCAGACGCCCTAGCTCGACTAGCGTCAGCTACTCGCACCGAGCTACGACGAACGATCCCAATTGAAGTGTTAGTTGGTCGGAGCATAAATGAAGATCTGACGATGAACTTTATCACCTTTGATTTAGGACCATCTTGGATGGATTCCATCAGGGCGTATATCGAGGAGGGAGAATTTCCAATTGACAAGCTCGCTGCCAAAAAATTGAAGTTTAAAGTTGCTCGGTATGTATTAACTAATAGTGTTTTATATAGACGAGGAATCATGGAAGGTTTGTAGAGATGTGTACATCCCTCCGAGGTGAAAGAATTAATTAAAGAGATCCACGAAGGGTCTTGTGGAGCACATGTAGCAGGTCGGACGCTTTTACAAAGGGTAATGACGCAAGGATACTACTGGCCGACGATGAGGGCTGATTGTATAGCCTACGCCAAGAAGTGTGACAAGTGCTAGCATTTTTCATCCATCCGAAGAACTCCACAAGCATTGTTGACACCCATAACTTCCCCTTGGCCATTTGCCATATGGGGAATTGACTTTGTTGGGCCACTGCCAACGACCCGAGGAAGGTTCAAGTACCTCGTCGTCGCAGTGGATTATTTTACTAAATGGGTAGAAGCTGAGCCACTCATTGACATGACGTACGAGAAGGTGTACCAATTTGTTTGGAAGAACATCATTTGTCGATATGGTCTACCTCATGCCTTCATCACAGACCATGGAACACAATTTGATAACGAGGAGTTTGCCGCCTATTGTCATCAATCAAATATTTTGAAGATCCACTCAACACCAGGCCATCCTCAAAGCAATGGACAAACTGAAGTGACAAACAGAACGCTGCTAAATGGCTTGAAGAAAAGATTGGATGATGCAAAAGCAAACTGGATCAACGAGTTACAATCAGTACTTTGGGCTTACCGAACTACTCCCCGAGTAGCAACTGGAGAAACACCATATATGCTGGCATTTGGAACTGAAGAGGTTATAACTGCCGAGTTGGGCCTCCCAACACACAGGGTACTAAATTTTAATTCCCCTGTTAGCGACTTAATGAGAAGATTGGATTTAGACATGCTCGAGGAAGTTAGAGAAGAAGCAACTATTAGAAATGTTGCTTACCAGCAGCGAACAACTTTGTTCTACAACAAAAGGGTGAAGACGTGCGACCTGAAAGAAGGAGACTACGTGCTGAAGAAAGTAATTCAAAAGCACAATAAGCTGGAAGCAAACTGGCATGGACCATACCGAGTTACATAAGTTGTTCGACCAGGAACTTATCGAATAGCAACTCTAGAGGGGGAAGAGTTCAAGAATGCATGGAACGCAGAGCACCTACGCAAGTATTATCAGTGATGTATATGTAATACAGTTCCATCAGTATGAATAAAATGAAGATATTCTGCTAAAGTCTCTCCTTTTATTGAGAATTTTTTGGGGAATACTAGTGCTACACACTACTCATCAAAACTCGGCAAAGCTCAGACTGCTCAGCAGTAAAATATTCCTAAAAATGCCAACTTTGGTTGGTTAGGAAACAAAATATTCCTAAAAATGCCAACTTCGGTTGGTTAGGAAACAAAATATTCCTAAAAATGCCCACCTGTTTGGCTAGGAAACGAAATATTCCTAAAAATGCCAACCTGATTGGCTAGGAAACGAAATATTCCTAAAAATGCCAACCTGTTTGGCTAGGAAACAAAATATTCTCGCAAATGCCAACTTATGTTGGTCGGGAGGTAAGATCATTCCAAAAAGTGCAAAAGTTGCTAACTATGTCTGGTCGGGGATAAAAACCCACCAACTGTATTGTTCGACAAAGAAAATTTATCGACCTTGGTTGGTCGGATACATTTAAAAGAAAAGTTGCTAACTATGGCTGGTCGGGGATAAAAACCCACCATCTGTAGATAGTCGACAAGCAAAATTTACCGATCTTGGTTGATCGGGGATAAAAACCCACTAACTGTAGTTGGTCGATATGGAGAATCTAACAACCTTGGTTGGTTGGAAACATTTTAAACAACATTTTTATACTCATTACTTTATTATTTGATCGAGCAACAGTATTGATACTTATAACTTTTTAATTGTTAATGAGTTGGTCGACAAACAACACAATATTGTTATCTTTTTAACAGATATGCATAAATATAAAGTGTTTGATAAATACAAGATAATAGCAATCAAGAATTGCAAACAAAAATGAAAGTCTTTCATTGAATTCAAAATAAATTAGAGTTACATTGACATGTATACTAACTATTACATCAAAAATTCCTATTCTACTGGTTTCTTCCCTTCTGCTTTTGACACAGGTTCCTCGCCAGCAGGCAGATCATTTAAAGACAGAGGAGAATTGATGAAGTTGAGATCCTTCAACATTCTGACATTCATCACGGATGGTCTATCTAAGAGATGCTCGGGATGAGATACTTCGATTTGAGAATGCAAATTGTAGTCACCGAGATACTTTGAAATTAAGCTCCGAGGAATGGCCCGAGCAGGGATCCAATCCATGTCTAAATTGTATGGTGGCACAGGCAAGTCGAGCAACCCGGGATCATGGTAGTCCCACAGATAATGACCTTATTCTAGCTTCAACACACCTAAGGCATTCAGCCAGCCTTGCTTGTAGCCCTCATTGTTGGCATTCTGGATACGATCGTCCAAGTGAAATAGTGCTTCGTTGTATCCAGCCATCCAGAACTCCCTGGGTTGTTTGTGGAATTGATATGTTAGCCTTTCTAGCTGCTCGTGGAGATTCTTAATGAAAAGCTCCTTATTCTCCAAGACTAACTTCTGCGCAGAGAGTTGTTTTTCCAGGTCCCTAATCTTCTTTGACATATCAGACAGCGCCTGGTTCTTCGCCATTAGCTGGAAAGCCTTGTTCTCTAAGGCAGATTGAGTCCTCTGTTCCTCGATAAGAACCCAAGCTGCTCTTGCTCGTCCCCGAGGAGCTCTTGCTCGACCACGAGAAGATGAAGAGGTGCCAGAGCTCCTCAAAGTCTCCAACTCTTCCCTCAACTTGGCGTTCTCAACCTCTAAGAACGAAAATCCCTCATCGGTCACTGGGATCAAGGCACTAGAAGTGGTAGCTGCAGACTTCAATTGTGATAGCTCCTTCTGCAGGTTATTATTTTCCTTTTCCAACAACTCAGCAATCTGTCTGCATTCTTCGACTTCACCTCTCAAGGTTCTCTCCCTTACATCGTACCCAGCAAAGAGCTTCTCGTAGCCCTTATCGGCAATGATCTGCTGGTACTTCTTCTCGTACCCCTCATGCAACAATGCAGTGGATTCTTTGTATTGAAGCTGAAGGTCCTCGAGGGTGCTTTGAAGATCCTCGATCATTTCGTAATAGGCAACGTTATTAGCTACAGCCCTATCAAGAAGACACTTCAGATATTGATACGCTTCCACTGCCTGTTCTGAAGCATCATGACCAAGTATGTCGATAACTTGTGCAGCACTCAGGTCTGTATGACCAGCCTTAAAGTACTCATTACATTATCGCAGCAACTTTATATCATGGGCAGATAGCAGTTCCATCATAGCCAGAAACTAGCAAAGAAAGAAGAGCAATCATCAATAAGAAGAATAAGCAGAGTATGAATGAAAGATAGACAACAGTATGCAAAAAAAAAAGTTCAAGTTTTATTAGATCATAATTCAAAATTACATCTTCTGGGTTATATTTGATAAAAAGAAACAAAATAAAGAGAAACCCTAACAACACTAAACCTTTTCCTTATCTCCCAAAACCTTCTCGGGAGGCTGGGATGAAGAGGTAGGTTGCTCGGAGAGAAGAGATAGCTACTCGGGTAGAGTAGGCAGTTGCTCGGAAGAAGAAACGATGTACTGATTTTCCTCGGTAGCAGGCTGGATGGTTAGGGCACGATCTCCCATCACCATCAAAGACTCTTCAGAGGTAGCTTCGTCCTCTTCTAATTCTTCTGGAGTTGGGGGGGACCAGGGATATGTCTCTGGAAGAGCTCGTGGACCTTCATTTCCTGAAGGGCAGCAACCCATCCATCCCTAAAGTATTTGAGGCTGCCATAGTCTACTTGCGACACCATGGCAGCCAACCCCTTGTTCCACCCCTTGTCCCAGCCAGAGCTAAAGGACTTCTTCACAACAGCTTTCCTCTTCAGCTTCTCCGAGGAAAGTTTCTCAGACAGCAGGTTCTCAGCAGCCTTCAATTTATTTTTTACTTCCTCCTTTTGCCGACCTACTTCTTGAAGCTGGCCCAACCTTTCCTCAGCAACCCTGAGCTTATCTTCAAGCTCTCCAGCAGTTTTGAGCTTCTCTGCGAGCTCTTTATTTGCCTTATCCAAGGCATTCTTTTTCTTCTTCAACTCTTTGGAGGCTTCAACAGCTCGAGCTTTATCCTACTCGGTGGAGGTAAGCTTCTTCTCCCAAACAGCTTTGTCATCAGCATAATTCTGGCGAGAATCTGCCAGAGACTTGGTAGCTTCTTCCAGAGCTCCCTCCACACTGGACGAGGAGCAAGAAGCCTTAATCGCTTCATCCTTTTTTAGGATTATGTTAAAGAAGCTCGTCAACTGTGAACAGAAAAAGAAAGCAAGTTAGAAACAGAAATGACAAAGGAAATATGAAAAATTCAAAGTAAAGAGACTTACAGAAACAAGGTGACGAGAAGCTAGTGAGGTGACCATGTCCCGAGTAAGGTTCTCTTCAGTACCTTGTACCTCGGGAATGATCGAGGACTTTACCGAGCTCATGGCAGAGCTCGGGGGAATAAAAGCTGGAACCCCAGTTCCAGTAACTGGCGGCTGAGTAATGGTATCAGCCAAATTGACCGAGGAGCTCTTCTTCAGCCTCCTCGAGGGAACAGGTACATATTCAACCAAGGAAGAACCCTTGGTCGGTGATATCACAATCACCTCTCCAGGAGCAGGAGACCTGCTCGGAGCCACTGCGGGCTTCTCGATAACTTTAACAGGAGTAGCTGGAGGAGCTGCATCAGTCTTCTTCGTCCCTTCCTTTGGGACATCAATCCTACACCTTTTTACCTCCCCAAAATCGGAGGCAGTCTTCTCAAACAGGGCAGGAGGTCTTCTCTTCTTCATCCTTTCACTTAAAGGAATATGGGATTCAGGCGATGAGCTTGTGGAAGCTGGAACTGGCTCTGATTCACTTATCACTGGACGAGCAGTGAAGGAAGTGGTGTAGCTATTGTAATGGAGCAGATACGAGGCCGATCTAATGTGCTCGTCGGCAACACTCTGATGCAGACTCCAGATAAGTTTCAGATGTCTTACATTAACATCTGCTTCCTTTGGGCACTTTCTTTTATTATCAACTGCAAGTAGATAAACATTGTTATCAGTGGCACATTTTATCAAACACAAAAGAAACATGATTTCAAAATAAATAAAAGAAAATAAAAATAACCTATCCCATTGCCATAAGGAGGGCATCTGGGACCCTGGTAAACCTCATCTCCAGCTAATGGAGGGTGTTGCCAATTTTTTATGACAACCCCGTGTTCAAAATAATCCCTATTGGCATCAGGGAGATTGACTACTAAGGCTCTATTTAAAAATCTAGTTTTTAAATAAAAAATATTATCATTAACTGCCCATCTATAGCAGTACGTGATTTCTGGAATTCCTATGCGAGTTCCATGGACCTGATTTAATTTATGCACCCTATTAACTATTCTCCATGTGTTGGGGGCTATTCTCGCAGGAAAGACGTCAAAATAATGATAGAATTCCAGACACAAGGGATTTGGTGGAAAAGAAAATCCACACTCAGCAATAAAAAGTCTGGGGAACCAATGTCCCTCAGCCAAATTGAAATAATCAGAAGGCTTAGAAAGCTCTTCCAAGACAACCCAAGAGGGAATGGAAAAATCAGAGCGAAACTTCTCAAGAGACTCAATAGAGTAAACCATGATGATGAATAAAAGAAATGAAGAAGAAAGAAGAAGATCTTACAGAAAAAGAGTAAAGCTGTTGACAACGAACGACGGAAAAGATGAACGCACAAGAGAGTAGGAAGAGACGACGTAAAACTCGAAGATAAAAATTTGAAAGGTAGAAAACGATGGGAGCGTCTGTGAATTTTAAATACCTTGCCTTGGGAAATGGTGAAGTAATGATTACAAAAAGGGATGATTACGTTATCGGCGGCTAAAAAGATGAAAAGTAGCGCGAGAATCAAAGCGGACAACAACGGCTAAAAAGAGGAAAAGTGGCGCAGGAATCAAAGCGGACAACAACGGCCAAGAAGACGAAAAGTGACGCGGGAATCGAAGCACGCAGAAAAGTCCAAAAAAGCATGATTCTACGAATTGGGAAGGAGAAATAAATACAAGGGAAACGCTCCTAAAATTCAGGAAGACTATTTAAAGCTACCATATTCCGAGAAAGAATGTTCCATACTCCTCAAATTTCGAACTATGAATCATTGGGGGCTTCTGTTGATACCAAAGTTAATCTGCTGACATGGACCAATCATATGAAGACACGTGGCTATCTACATGGAGACAACAAACACTTCCGAGGAACCCACTCGCTCCGAGGAACAAGACTACAACGAGGAAGACTAGTTCCCCGAGGAACTCACAAGCTCCGAGGAATAATGAATCTCCGAGGAACTCTTGAATACCGAGAATCTTAGGCGGTCCGAGAAACTCATGGCGGTCCGAGCTGCACCTCGAAGCAGGATACCAACAGTTTAACTGCTCATTAAATGCTTATCATTTGGACGCACACGCAAAGAGGGCATTAAATGTATTACCCTTTCATATGTATATCATTTAATGTATTACCCTTTCACATTACAGCCTCAGGGCTATAAATACATTGTACAATCCTCATTGTAAGAGGACCCCGAGACCGGAATTTATTGAGATAACTTGTAATCGAGAATTCCCATACAAACAGCAATACCAAAATAGTGGACGTAGGCCATTCTTATAAAGCTGAACCACTTTAAAATTCTTTGTCTCATTTATTTATCTGTGATTGAATTATTAGAGTGATCTAATTTTTTTACATCAACAATAATGTTAATATATTTTTGTACAGGACCAAATTCAATTGCTTCTGGATGTATACAAAGCGAGTGGTCAAGAGGAGACCTTGGATGCCGGGCCTATTTTTGATGTTTTTGGAAAAGATACGCGAGGACGTGTTCGTTGTGTTGGGTCCATAATTTCGAGAACCGCTATATTAGGGTCGACATTTGCTAGAGAAATGCTTGAAGAGGTGAAAGAGGACACCGAAAATTGGAAGGATCATGTTGATCACCTAAGGAGTGACATAGAGGGGATAAAGTCCTATCAGAATTCATTACTGACTTCTAAATCGAAAAAATTTCATGTGTTGGACACAACGTTCAGGAGTTACCTACTTTAGGCACCGCGGCTCCTTCGTGTTCTCTTTCCTCCCCTGCATTCGAGGTTATAAATTTCACCTCTCTAATTGAATGCAAAATACTATCCCACACACGTGAACTTGTTGGTTATGGGAGGAAAACGCAACCAGGAGCCGTCTCGACCGTTCACTTCCATGCGTAGAGAAATAATGAAGTGCGAGCTTTACTCGATGACATCAAAGTGCCCGAGTATCCAGTTTGGGGTGGAAAACAAGCTCATTGTGAGAACTTGGAAGATGTTGGTAAAAATGGAATTATGTATTGGCTCGACGACCTTTGTCCTCCCATTGGTGACACCGACGAATAAACACAGGTATAAACACACTGATTAGACTCTCTTTCAATTTCCGCTTTACTAATTAATATTCATCCATTAATATTTGTGTGTATGTATATATCTTTATATCGGTTCTTATTTATATGCAACAAATATGTTATTGTGAGCATATAGGCAACATATATGCTGCTGCATGCATATATGCTAGTGCATATATGCAACTGCATGCATATATGTTGCATATATGCTGCTGCGTGCAAATATGCTACTCATATATGCATATATGCATACAGTTATTGCATATATGTTGCATATATGCTGCTACGTGCATATATGCTACTGCATATATGCATACAGCTACTGCATATATGCACACAGTTGCATATATCCACGCAGTTTGAGAAATGGAACCAAAAAGATTTTTTTAGTTTGAGAAATGGCTGCTTCAGCCTCTTAGTTTGAGAAATGGCTGCTTCAGCCTCTTAGTTTATCCACATTTGCTTCAGCCTCTTATCTATGCCCTGTTTCTGCCTTATCCTTATTCAGAGAAATGGCCTGTCCTTATTCATATGCCCTGTTTCTGCCTTATCTCTGCCTTATTCAGACTAGAACCTCTGCCTTATTCATATGCCTTATCTCTGTCTTTTCCAGCTTATCAACCTTGGACTTTTTAGTGGGAAGCTCTAGGTATTTCACCCTTATGTTAGTGTTAAATTTTTTCACCTTTTGTTAGGAAGCCTCCAAATCCTTTGGATGTTTTGTTGTATAAGAATAAGGCTGAAGCAGCAGCTACAAAAGCTAGCAATATTAATTGCAAAAGGCTGAAGCAGCAGCTGTATAAGAATAAGGCCGAAGTTAGCTAACTTTAACATGAAAGGATAGTATATATTAACTGTAAAATTTGGACCATGAGAGCATAACATGCCTCAAAATTGTACCAAATCAGATTCACAATTTTGCTGGCATCTTCCTCAACACATTAATTGGGTTGAGAATGGCACACTTGGGCTATAGATAGCAAGTCATGCATTCGATTACGTAGTCTTCAAGGATTAAAACATTGTTAGTTGTAAAAAATATAGACAGATTATAAAGGAAGGCCATAGGCCTTATCTGTAATACTCTCTAAGAGAGTCCTAATTACATAAAGATTATAATTTCCAGAAGTAACTTTTAATTGATCGATATATTATCTACATATAAACAAGTAAACTAAATAACATGAAACAAAATAAGTTTATTGTTAGTGTCAATGTGTACTCACTAACTCTGTGAATAGGACGATAATTTGCAAAAATTAACACTTAGAGTTAAAAACGACCCCGTAGGAGGCACGAACACCTCGCACGGGACCAATGTAACTTGTAGGAACTGACCGCATAGTCCCGGGTGTCCCGGTTTGTGAATAGGACGATAATTTATAAAAATCACACTTAAACTTAAAAACATGCCGTAAAAGGGTGAAAACCCAAACCGGCCCCCAAATGACTCCATAGGAGGCACAAACACCTCGTACGGGACTAATGTAACTTGTAGGAATTGACCGCGTAGTCCCGGGTCTCCCGGTTTGAGAGTATGATGAAAATTTGCAAAAATCACACTTAGAGTTAAAAACATGGCGTTAAAGGGTGAAAACCCAAATTGGCCCCCAAACGACCCCGTAGGAGGCATGAACACCTCGCACGGGACCAATGTAACTTGTAGGAACTGATCGCGTAGTCCTGGATCTTCCGGTTTGAGAGTATGACGATAATTTGAAAAAATCACACTTAGACTTAAAAATAAGCTGTCAAGGGGTGAAAACCCAAACCGGACCCCAAACGACCCCGTAGGAGGCACGAACACCTCGCACGGGACCAATGTAACTTATAGGAACTGACTGCGTAGTCCCGGGTCTCCCGATTTGAGAGTATGACGATAATTTGCAAAAATCACACTTAGACTTCAAAACAAGCCGTCAAGGGGTGAAAACCCAAACCGGCCCTCAAACGACCCCATAGGAGGCACGGACACCTTGCACGGGACCAATGTAACTTGTAAGAACTGACCGCGTAGTCCCGGGTCTCCCGGTTTGAGAGTATGACGATAATTTGCAAAAATCACACTTAGAGTTAAAAACATGGAGTTAAAGGGTGAAAACCCAAACCGGCCCCCAAACGACCCCGTAGGAGGCACAAACACCTCGCACGGGACCAATGTAACTTGTAGGAACTGGCAGCGTAGTCCCGGATCTCCCGGTTTGTAAGTATGATGATAATTTGCAAACATCACACTTAAACTTAAAAACAGGCCGTTAAAGGGTGAAAACCCAAATCGGCCCCCAAACGACCACGTAGGAGGGACGAACACCTCGCACGGGACCAATGTAACTTGTAGGAACTGACCGCATAGTCCCGGGGCTCCCGGTTTGTGAATAGGACGATAATTTGCAAAAATCAAAACTTAAACTTAAAAACATGCCTTTAAAGGGTGAAAACCCAAACCGGCCACCAAACGACCCCGTAGGAGACACGAACACCTTGCACGGGACCAATGTAACTTGTAGGAACTGACCGCATAGTCCCAGGTCTTCTGGTTTATGAATAGGACGATAATTTGCAAAAATCACAATTAAACTTAAAAACATGCCGTTAAAGGGTGAAAACTCAAACCGGCCCCCAAACGACACTGTAGGAGGCACGAACACCTCGCACGGGACCCATGTAACTTGTAGGAACTGATCGCGTAGTACCGTGTCTCCCGATTTGAGAGTATGACGATAATTTGCCAAAATCACACTTAGACTTGAAAATTGTCAGTTAAAGGGTGATAACCCGAACCAGCCCCAAACGACCCCGTTGGAGGCACGAACACCTCGCACGGGACCAATGTAACTTGTAGGAACTGATCGCGTAGTCCCGTGTCTCCCGGTTTGAGAGTATGACGATAATTTGCAAAAATCACACTTAGAGTTAAAAACATGTCGTTAAAGGGTGAAAACCCAAACCGGCCCCCAAACGACCCAGTAGGAGGCACGAACACCTCGCACGGGACCCATGTAACTTGTAGGAACTGACAGCGTAGTCCCGGATCTCCCGGTTTGTAAGTATGACGATAATTTGCAAAAATCAACACTTAAACTTAAAAACATGCCATTAAAGGGTGAAAACCCAAACCGGCCCCCAAACGACCCCGTAGGAGGCACGAACACCTCGCACGGGGCCCATGTAACTTGTAGGAACTGGCAGCGTAGTCCCAGATCTCCTGGTTGGTAAGTATGATGATAATTTGCAAAAATCAACACTTAAACTTAAAAACATGCCGTTAAAGGGTGAAAACCCAAACCGGCCCCCAAACGATCCCGTAGGAGGCACGAACACCTCGCACGGGACCCATGTAACTTGTAGGAACTGACCGCGTAGTCCTGAGTCTCTCAGTTTGTGAATAGGACGATAATTTGCAAAAATCACACTTAAACTTAAAAACATGCCGTTAAAGGGTGAAAACCCAAACCGACCCCCAAACGACCCCGTAGGAGGTACGAACACCTCTCACGAGACCAATGTAACTTGTAGGAACTGACCGCGTAGTCCTGGGTCTCCCGGTTTGAGAGTATGACAATAATTTGCCAAAATCACACTTAGTTAAAAATATGGCGTTAAAGGGTGAAAACCCAAACCGGCCCCAAACGACCCCGTAGGAGGCACGAACCCCTCGCACGGGACCAATGTAACTTGTAGGAACTGACCGCGTAGTCCCGGGTCTCCTGGTTTGAGAGTATGACGATAATTTGCAAAAATCACACTTGGACTTAAAAACAAGCCGTCAAGGGGTGAAAACCCAAACCGGCCCCCAAACGACCCCGTAGGAGGCACGAACACCTCGCACGGGACCCATGTAACTTATAGGAACTGGAAGCATAGTCCCGGATCTCCCGGTTTGTAAGTATGACGATAATTTGCAAAAATCACACTTAAACTTAAAAACAGGCCGTTAAAGGGTGAAAACACAAATCGGCCCCCAAACGACCCCGTAGGAGGCACGAACACCTTGCACGGGACCAATGTAACTTGTAGGAACTGACCGCGTAGTCCCGGGTCTCCCGGTTTGTGAATAGGACGATAATTTGCAAAAATCAAAACTTAAACTTAAAAACATGCCGTTAAAGGGTGAAAACCCAAACCGGCCACCAAACGACCCCGTAGGAGGCACGAACACCTGGGAGATATTAAGGATGGTTGAGACTGTGGCATTGATAAGATTTTCATTCTTTCTGGGCGTGAATTGTTCGAACACTTTCTAAATCTCGACTTATATCTTGGTGACACTTTCTTCAATCAGCACACCCTCATTTCTGAGGGCTCGAAAGTGAGGGTAATACTGACCTCCCATAGTTTCTCAGATATGGGGTTGGAAATTATTCTTCACTATGCTAACTCGTTCTCCTTTGGAGGTTCGGTTGGTTATGGTGGCAGATTTCTCCCTCCACCTTGCTACGAAGCTACTATAAGTTTCTCCAGGATTATGCTTGAGAAGGTCTAGATCACGGCGTGTAACCTCTAGTTCTTCGTTGTACTTATACTCTGACATGAATTCCTAGACAACATCTTCCCAACTGTGAATTCTGGATTCCTCGAGGGATAGGAACCTATCAATAACACTATCCTTCAAAGTCTGTAGGAACATGTAGGCCATTATGTCTTCGGAGGCACCAAGAAGGGTCATGGATCGGTGATAGCTGTGAATGTGAACAATCAGGTCCTCGCTTCCCCCGAATTTCTAGATTGATGGAATCTTGAGTTTTCTTCAACAATCTTGCTTTAGGGAGCGTGCTGATATTCTTTCGGGATCCAAATAGGCCCGAGAGTGGGTGGACCCATGGCATAAGGAAAGATAACCTCGGGTTCTTTGGGAACTAGGACTCAATTTTGGTTCATCTCATAAACCTCAATTTTAAAATTGTCAATCTTGGCAATAAGTTGGACTACGATGGCCATCAGATCAAGCTATACATTCGGTATTTGATCAAAAAATTTCATAAAGGTTCATAAAGGTAGATTTCGAACTCGAAAGAGGTTATAGGGGAACTGATAGAGCTTTGGTGCGATTTGACAGAAGACCGAAGTCAATAGTGAGCCAGGCCAAGAATTGGGTATGCGATCGATCTGAGAAGGAAAATGATTTGAATTTATTTTTGAAAAAAGATAAAAAAGGATTCATTTCTTGTTAAAAAATAGGAAAAATGTTTTTGACATTTTTGGTATTCTAATGAAAAGGAGAAATAATTTTTTTGCATTTTGATGAAAAGGAGGAAAATGTGTTTGGTATATTGATGAAAATGAGGAAAAACGAGAGAAGAGTCTTAGCATGATTATTATTATGTTTATGTTTTCACTTGTATTAGGTTTACCTAAATGAAAAAGAAATGCTAGGAAGGACTGGACCCCGGCCTGAAAAAATTGGGTTTAAAAAATAGGTAATATAAGGTTTGACTTGTTTTCAGGCTCATGGAGAGAGTCCTGTTTTGGAAGAAAAAAGACGAAATAGAGAGAAAATTTGGGAAGCATGCCGGCCCAGAATTTCGACAGAGTTTCTTGTGGTTACTGCCAAACTAAATAAAAGTGTCCTAGGTATGATGCCTATATAAAGTTTATGCAGTTGTTGGGTTAGTGGAAAGGTTACCCCTTCCATAATATACTTCTTTCTTTTGAGGGAAATTGATATGTGCCGAAAAGCCATTTGATATACCTGAGTGTATGTTAATTGCCTCTCTATATACCTCGTGGGGGCAGTACGTGTGAGAGAGAATTTGATATACTCGATGTATGTAAATGAGTTCTTTGCTATATACCTCCCGTCGTGAGTTCGGTCAAGCCGTACGATGAAGGGAAAACCGTTCGATATGCATCGAAAGTACTAGGCCAATGGAAGGTGGGAGTCATATTTCTTAGGCTAACTATGACCTAACAGACCAGCGCCTATCACAAAGTGACTCCCCAGTACGGGATAATTTTTTGGTCAATAGCCTTGCTCTTGGTGATGTAGTGTTCAAAATGCATGATTCTTGATTAGTATATCATGGAGAGAGTCTTTTATTTATCATGATGAGTAAAAGAATCACTATACTAATAGGTAAGAATGTACAAGTATCCTAAAAAGTAAATCTAGCATTGAGTATGAAGACTACACTAGGCATGCATACGCGTGAGTGAGTGATGTGTGAATATCTTCAAGTGAGTGTGTGGTAGTGAACCTAAGCATGGTTTAACTAAAAGTGGTGTGTGATAAGTGTAAGTGGGCATGGATACATACAAGTGAGATGTGTGCTGGTGAAACCTAAGAATGGATATTCTAAGTGGTGTGTGAAACATATGGATATAAGTAATCCTACGTATAAGTGTAAGTAGTGTAAGGTGTACATGGAGGATATTTACAAGTGAGTGAAAGTGAAAAGTGAGTGATATATGATATAAGCATGAGATAAATATATACAAGAAATAAATAGAGGAGAAAAGGAACATACAAGTAGGTGCATACGCACACATGTGGACAAGTCAGTCCCCAACGGAGACACCACTGTGGCCATCTCCACTTTCTTCCTTTTTCCTTTTCTCTCTCCGGGGGGAGGGGTTTCGATATTCACTCTCGTGGTTGGAGAGAGAGAAGAAGAAGGTCTCGTTCTCTTTCTAGGAGCGCTTCAATCATCGTTGCTGTGGGGTGATGTAAAGAGATAGAGTCGCTAACGTATTTTTCACAAAATAAGCAAAATAAATGTTACATCCTCAAGAGAACGACATAAACGACATACTAATGCTTGCGAATCCAATTAATTCAAAGGTTCGGGGGCTATGTTACGGAATAGGAAGGTGTTATGCACCCATCCCTCCCTTTCGGTCTCTCATGGGCATGTGTTATTATTCTCCTTAATAACCCCATAAAGTGGGTGCGCGTGTATATATAAATGAAGAATGGAATTTCTAAACTCATGTCATGGAGAAAGGTGGAGTGGGGACATCCGTAGGAGTGTTCCCAAAGTAATAATAAAAAACGTAATGTGTGCGCTCATCGGGACATCGATCGTAAGTTATGGTGTTTTTACCCGAGATGCGTATGTAGCCTGAAAAGGCATCAAAGTCCATGTAGTTTGAATGCAACACAAGGGTGGGGTTTATACCATAAATCCAACTGGGAATTTTATATAGATGTGTGTGTGTAGAAAAAGGATGTTTTAATTTGAGAAAATGTGGCGAGGAATCTCATTTGGAATTTATGAGCAAACCTTTTTTTTCTTGTTTTTTTATAGAAAATATGGCATGTGAAATACTACTAATAAAAAAGTGGGATATTAATGTGTGTGTACTAACAAAGATGAAATGTTAAGTACGGATTAAAGAGCTAATGCGAAAATAAGGAAATTGAAAGAGAGAAAAGAGTGTTTGGACCTTCTTTGGAGACTTGAAGGTTGATCTTAACTGTTGAACAAATGCTATTAGAAGTAAATGGAGGTGGTGAGAGGAGAGCGAAAGTATTTTACTACTATGGGTGTGAAAGGAATGGAAATTGAATGTGGAGGAGAGGTTTCAATAGGGAAACCATGCTGACTTTGAGAGATTGTTGCTGAGATAACTGAGAGGGATGTTTCTGAGATGCCTTTCAAAGTGAGCTCATGCTATCCTTATATATGGTCAAGGGGGTGTCGTTCGGCATTATACTTGACTTACCTATTGGTAGGCATCCCTAGACACATTGACGATAGGCAGGGAAATGGGTTTGTAAGTCCCTTTTTTTCTATGCAAAAATGAAAAGTGTTTTAAGGACGACAAAATAATTTTTCTTTTTAAGATAAACTTTTTTCCAAGATTTAATTCGCACCAAGTTGTGAATCAATTTTAATTTAACCAAATTTTATCTTAATTAATCCTAAACATCCATATAGTTATTAAAGCAAGTAAAATAAAGTAAAAACAAAAAGAAAACTCACAATGTCGGATGTACGAGGAAACCACGACGGGAAAAAAAACTCGGACGACCCAAGCCAGACAATCACTATGAATGTGGAATTACAACGAACAGACACAAGTCTTACTTAAAGACTCGATCCTCACGAGACTTGACGCTCTTCTGATCTTCAACCACTCCTCTCACAGTGCCCACGCAAATCCTTTGGCGATACCTGTCCACAGCAGTCGCCTCCAAAAGTGCCTCGGTGTCCATCAATGTACCTTGGAAAGTCTACGGAATCGGAACATGAACTCCTTCGTTTCTTTTTTGAAAAACCCAACTATGTTCTTCAAAGTGTAGAAAAAAACCTTCTTGGTGCATAAAAAGTTCACTATAACATATAGTAATTAAAATTCGGATCTTTGAAACTCTAAGGATGTGTTTATCTTTAGAAAATCTTGGAAAAGTATGTTCATACACGTTCTAGTTCGTAAATTATTTTCGAAGAATGAACACACCTCGAAAACCTAGAGAAACACACCTTAAATAATATTTTTAAATGCAGCAATTTTCTTGAACGACATAGGCGTGTGGCTCGAACGACATACTTATGTCGCTCGAACGACTGTCTGAGTCGTTTGAACAAAAACTCGAATTAAAGTCCTAATTAAACACTGCCCTAGTCCATCAAACGAAGTTTAAACCATTTCAAACTCTTTTAAAAACATTTTAAAATTATTTCTTAATAAAATAACATCCTTAAATACTTTAAAATAAATTCTAAGTCCCATTAAAATTACGCATTCATACTCAAGTGATCTCGAAATGCAATTAAACTCGCACCAATTAAACCTTCGGCATAAATAATTCCTTAAAGCTTTGGTGTAACGTCTTCAATAAACTTTAACATGTCATAGTATGTGTGGGATCGTGACAATAAAAATCTCCCTATGACTCAAACATGTTTTGTTCCAGGAATAAGTCAAAACTATACAACTGACTTAATTGGAAATTTTGTTCTTACAAATCTCCCCCTTTGACTATTCAGGGACAAAACCAATAATGAAATGTCTAAGCCAAGCCATCAAGCCGTATGACGCCTAAATCCCATCCCATGAACCCAAAATAAAAAATTACAAGCCAAGACTAGTAAATGATGGTCCGCCAAGCATAAACAGTCTGAATGTGATGTAGTCTTAAAATATCCAATCTCTAAAGCATACCTACACACACGAAACAGACAAATACCCAGTGAAATATGGAGAAGCAAATGATATAAACCAATATAAAGAATTAAATCAAAATCATTTGTTATGTGAGCAAAACATGATATCAATATGTAAACAATCATTTAAATCAGGATACCAGGCTCATCACACAAAATCTCCCCCTACGTCACATACATCTCTCCCCCTTTTTTCCTCAAATAGACAATCCAGTGAAAAGATAAACATATCTAGAATGAGATAAATCAATGAAATATTTCTAGATAAACATGCAAACAACAACTTATAATGATCAACAATATCAAATCCGAAGCTTGCAAGCAATAATTATACAAATGAATAAGAAATCTACGTAGGTGTGACTAAACGATCAATGCGGCAAAATATCAAATCTATCAAAGTAAACTGCATAAACGAAAATAAGAAGCAACCCAGCATTACCAAAAAACATGCTAATTAAGAACAGGGTACTGAAACAGAAGAAAAACAAAAATCTAGCCTGTCATTCGAACAAGAAAGCTCTGTCGCATCGAATGACTTCGTGTGACATGTGCATATCGTTTGAACGAGAAAAAAATGATGAAAACCAATTTAGAAAGTTAAATAGTTTCGCCCAACGAAAAATTTCGTGAAAAAACTAACTGGAAGTGGCAGAAAATAGCAAAACAATAGTGAAAACTACAAAAATAATATGAGTTAGATAATTACATAGTACCGATGCACTCAAACATGAACATGGAATGTATGGGCGTGAGTTATAATAAATAAATCAAAATTCCAACACATCGAAACGATCAAGAAGCTCTAATTCATATCTTTAAATCATAAAACTTTATTTTAGCCATATGTGACAATTAAAGTGTGAGCTTAATGAACTAAACAATCAAACATGCACACAAATCTGAAATTTTGACAATTCAACAATGAGAACGTGTGTGCTCGCGTTCAAATGATCAAATTATATTTAAAACACCTTTTAACCCAAACAAACCCTAAACATGCAACTAGGTGTGATTGAAACAATATGAAATCATGCAAGAGTTATTCAAACACACATAATTGAGAAAAAATCCCCCACAGGGGCAAAACCATTTATTTTCACTATAATTTGTAAGAAAACGGCTTACAATCGGATTACAATGAAAATACAAGTTGACTAAGAATTACCCTCAGGTGTCGGATTCTGTAGTCGCGGCTGGAATTATCCCTTTCCAGTAGGGCTGCAATGGAGAAGAAAAACGGTCTCCTCCATAAGGGTTGAACTGCAAAACTGCGTTCCTGGGTTACCAAAAGGATTCATAAATGTATGGATTTTGTGTGGATCAAAATACCTAGAGTATTGGTACTCAATAGGTGAAGACTTAGGGCTTTCTCTACTCAGAAAATCGTGTGTAGAAGTCTTAGAAAAACCACTTCCCGTAGTGGGACTAAATAGGAGAACTTGAGCCCTAAAATTCGGAACATGATCTGAACACGATCTGTTTGAAATTATCCTCGTCGGATCGGTCCGGTCTCTTTAGGCGAATCGGTCCGGTAACATCGGATCGGTTCCTTTTTGAAGGCGGATCGATCCGGTTGGCGTCGGATCGGTTCGTCTTTTTAGCTTCATCGGTTCGCTATGGATCCGGGGTACACTGGCCTCTCCTCAGCAGGTGGATCGGTCCGGTCTCTTTAGGCGGATCGGTCCGTATGAACCGGACCGGTTCTTTTATCTGGGCCGGATCGGTCCGGTCTGTTCCCTGATTCCTTTTCTGCCTTTGGTATTCGGATTCCGTTTATGAGCGTATGATTCTTGAATTTTCTCAACGGTGTAATGGCGTACGACATATAAAATGCTAATGGACAAAAATGTCCTTACAAATCTCCCCCTATGTCTATGCCGGTACAAACATAAAAACAAACATCCGAATTATCAGAATAAAAATGCCTATACAAATCTACCCTTCCATGAACCCAAACTGAAAGAGTACAAGTGAATAAGACTGCATCGTTTGATCTTCAAAGCTTCAGGAATCTCAACACTTTTCTCATCAGGGTGTGCAATACAATGATAATCCATGTAGTACCTACACACATGAGAAAAAGCAAAAGAAAAATACCACGTGACATATCGAGTTTGAAGTGAGATAAACATATATACCAATTTATGAACAAACTCAAACATTCAAATTCAAAACTCCCCCATAATAAGATAATTCATTCTCCCCCTTTTTATGATGTCCCCAAATAGACAAATGAGAGAAATAAATCAAATAAGCAAGAGCGGGGTGTCACACGGATGAAATCACACGATGAATGAACACAAAGTAACCAAGTCAATGATAGCGTAAATGAAGTGGTGTGATCAAATTCGATAGGAAAATCAATGCATACAAACATGACATATGTGCACGATGAATATTGGATATTCCTAGCGAATGAACTCAAAGGCTTCCTTTGGTGAAAAAGAATGACAGTATAAGATATTGACTCAATCAAATCAACAAATCAAAGCTCAAAATGATTTTCACACCAATAACGTCCAAAATGATTTTATGCTTTTTTTTTGGGGACTTTCAAGGAAGTGCAAACCCGTTTATATTCTCCAACCAAACTCCCTCAGATATTATTTTGAATAGAGGCATTCTAAATTCTCAAACTTTGGAGAATTGATGGTGAAACCTAAGTGGCCCATATTTGGCATGAAGTGCTTTTTATTGCCTTTAATTTTTTTCGGGCTCTTTTAACCTCTTTGGACCTCGGATATTAAAATTCCTCCATTTTTTGGTCCCTTTTAACGGTGGCTTTTGCGCAAAGGATAGATAATGACCTTTCGCAGCCCCTCCCCGTTATACAAAAAACACACAGTCTCACCAATACGGTTTTTACATGCATTCCAATCTTGTCAAGTTTTATCGCATATTGTACATTGTATAGACAAAATTGAGATGGAAACACTCAAGCCAATATGAGATAGACAAGTGCAATAATCAAATATAGTCGTGCATGTGTGCAATAAAGGATATAGGAGTCAAACATGTAGGGAGATATCACTAATTACATCTCAAAGACTCCATATTAAGTAAAGCACATGGATGAAATGACGTAGCGTCTCAAATCTCTATCAAACAGTCACATGGATAAATGGAATGAAGTTGTGACTTGGCTATCATAAATGCTCATCCATAAAAGAAGCAAAAAAATCTTTTTGGTCTTTTTAGAATTTTGATTAAAATAAAATCTTTTTGTGCTTTTTCTAAAAATTTTCTTAAAGGAAAATCTTTTTGTATTTTTTCAAAAGAAATATAAACAGCAAAAAGAATAAATACAAGCTGTACAACTAAGCAATGGTACATATAAACAGACTAGCAATAGGAAGCGTATGATATGAACATGAAGAAGCATCCTATACTAGACATAGACCAACCCCTCAGTCAACTGTGCAAATCCCCAAAGACTTCCTAAGACTCTCAAATCTAAGGGCATCTAAAGGTTTCGTGAAAATGTCGGCTAATTGACGGTCGATGGGAACAAAACTCAGGGATACAGTGTTCTCCTCAACTAACTGACGAATAAAGTGCTCACGTATCCTGATGTGTTTTGTGCGCGAATGTTGGACGGGATTACGAGATATGTGTATCGCGCTCATGTTATCACAAGAAATGATCATGGTGTCTTGTGAAATCCCATAATCCTCCAACATTTGCTTCATCCACAAGAGTTGTGTGCAACAACTCCCGGCTGCAATGTACTCAGCCTCCGCAGTGGACAAAGAGATGGAATTTTGCTTCTTGCTCAGCCAGGAGACAAGAGCAGAACCAAAATAGAAACACCCACCAGAAGTGCTCCTACAACCATCTACATCCCCAGCCCAATCAGCATCCGAATAGGTGGACAAACGGTCATCGGTCTCAAAGGAATACCAAATACCGTATGATAGAGTCCCACTCACGTATTTAATGATACGTTTTAGAGCAAGTAAATGTGACTCTTTCGAGGAAGCCTGATATCGCGCACAGACTCCAACACTAAAGGCGATGTCGGGACGACTGGCAGTCAAGTAGAGAAGACTACCTATCATACTCCGATATAAGGTCTGCTCTACGTCCTTGCCTGAAGTGTCCTTACTAAGCTTGGTAGTGGTACTCATAGGTGTACGTGCATGCTTAGCGGAGTCTAAACCAAATTTCTTCACTAGGTCTCTAGCATACTTAGATTGGGAGATGAACATCCCATCCTCTAGCTGACGAACCTGGAGACCAAGGAAGAATGTAAGCTCACCAACCATGCTCATTTCAAACTCACTTTTCATCTCCTCCTCAAAGTGGTGAGCATGCTGGGAGCATGTGGATCCAAAGACTATGTCGTCCACATAGACCTGGGCAACCAAAATAGCACCGTTATCTCTCCTGACGAACAACGTCATATCTACTCCCCCTCTCTTGAAGCCTCGAGCTAAGAGATAGGAAGTAAGCCTCTCGTACCAAGCACGGGGTGCTTGCTTCAAACCATACAAAACTTTCCTCAGATAGTAGACGTGCTCAGGGTGCTGAGGGTCTTCAAACCCTTTTGGTTGTTCCACATAAACCTCCTCCTGTAGAATGCCATTCAGAAAGGCACTCTTGACATCCATCTGATACACCTTGAAGCGCAGATGACATGCGATGGCGAGCAGAAGACGGACGGACTCAAGCCTCGTAACAGGAGCAAATGTTTCCCCAAAGTCTATACCCTCTATCTGTGTGTAGCCTTGAGCGACCAACCTAGCCTTATTTCGGATTATGGTACCATTTTCATCCATTTTGTTCTTAAAAATCCACCGGGTACCTATCACATTAATCTCACTAGGTCGGGGGACAAATTCCCAGACATCATTCTTTTTAAACTGAAGTAACTCATCCTGCATAGCAGATATCCAGTGTTCATCCTTGAGTGCTTCTTTATGGTTCTTGGGCTCGACTTTGGACGTGTAGCAAAGATGGATAACAACGTTCTCCAGCTGAGCACGAGTCTTGACCCCTAGAGTGGGATCACCAACAATGACAGAAGGGTCATGACTCTTGCGAACCCAAGCAGGTGTGTCCCCTAGCGCAGGAGTAGGGACCACAGAGTGTGAGAGAGGAACAGGTAAATCACTGTCAGAACAATTCTCATCCTCACACTGAAGGTTAGGATCAATAACCGTCGAAGGTTCGTCATCTTGCACAGTGACGTTTATTGATTCCATAACCTTAGAGCTCTTCAGGTTAAAAACCCGGTACGCTCTACTATTCGATGAATATCCTAGAAATATTCCCTCGTCGCTCCGGGAGTCGAATTTTCCTAGTTGCTCTCTATCCCGTAGGATGTAGCATTTACTCCCAAAGACATGGAAATACGCCAGGTTGGGTTTCTTGCCGGTCCACAACTCATAAGGTGTTTGTAGTGTGTGTGGTCGCAAATAAACCCTATTCACCGTGTGGCATGCAGTAGACGCTGCCTCTGCCCAAAATCTCCTAGAAACTTTACGACCTAGAAGCATAGATCTAGCCATCTCTTGGATCGTGCTATTCTTTCTCTCAACAATCCCATTTTGCTGAGGAGTTCTCACAGCAGAAAACTCATGTTTGATCCCAAGGCTATCACAGTACAAATCCACCTTTGCTTCCTTAAATTCAGTGCCGTTGTCACTACGTATTCTGTTAATAGTGACACCGTGTTGATTTTGTAGGACACGGCACTTGGTCGTTAAAAATTCTACAGCATCGGATTTCTCTCTCAGAAAACCTACAATGGAGTACCTGGAGAAATCATCTACCATCACGAGGATGTACCTCTTACCACCTAGACTCTCGGTACGAGTGGGACCCATAAGATCCATGTGAATCAACTCCAGAACACGAGAGGTGGTAATGGAATGCAACTTCTTATGAGGACTACGAATTTGTTTTCCCAACTGACAGGGTCCACAAACGGTCGAAGTTAACTTTCCAAGAGATGGTAAGCAACATACTAGATCCTTTTTAGCTAAACGATTAAGATCTCTAACGTTCACGTGACCTAAACGTTGGTGCCACAGATCCATAGGAGTTATCGTGGCGCTGTTGCAGATAAGTGAGGATGTGGGCTCAATCCCATAGCAATTATCCTCGGTCCTCACCCCTTGCATCAAAAGTTTACCGGCTTGATTGTAGACTTTACATGCGTCCCGGTCAAACTTTACTGCAAAGTCAGTGTCGCACAGCTGGCTAATGCTGAGAAGGTTTGCTTTCAAACCTTTTACGTACAAAACATTTTCTAGCTTAGGAAAACCAGGTAACTCGATAGTATAATGCTAGACTTTCTCCCATCTCCAAAGGTGACTCTGCCATCCTGATAGTCCTCAAGAGTCGTAAAAAATGAGGCATCACCTGTCATGTGTCTGGAGCACCCACTATCAAAATACCACTGAGAGGTCTTATGTACTTTGAGAGGAACATGAACAACAAAGGCCTTTTTATCTTTCTTAGGTACCCAAGCAGAGCTGACCTTTTGTTTGCCTTTGTTGTTGTTGGCTTTAACTGAAATGTGAGAAGTATTTACTAACGGCAAAGACATCCGTCGGAATTCTTCCAATAAACTCTGAGTCGTGGCAGCTAAGAACTCAACTCGCTCTCTCAGACTAGAAAACTCATCAGTATGACGTGGTGGAGCAGTAGTACGTCGTGTCCGACCCATGCTATAGCAAGATTCCCTTAGGTGGCCTTTTCTTTTGCAATAAGTACAAAACATGATAGTCAAAGGCGAACCTTGGTTTGCTTTTCTTCGTCGAACTCTCCTTCGAGGTTTTTTACGATGGCCATAAGGAGTCGTAGTAAACTCAGGAACTGGTCCAGGTGCAATTTGGGACGTGGAGGCACCATCATAACCAATTCCTTGTCGATCACCAAAACCTAAAGCGGGGCCGAGGAGCATCTTTCCCATCTTCCTAGGTCTGTCCTCGATTTGTACCTTGACTTCCCGTGCTTTCTCAAGATCATGAGTCAGCTGGGCAACAAGGGCTTCAAGTTTCTTTCGAGTCTCCATGTAGGAATGGAGCTGACTCGTAAGACTAGCCACTTGTTTAGTCAAGTCCCCTCTCTCTTTCTCTAAAACACTCTCTCTCTCTCTAAACAAACTCTCATTCTCGAGACAGGTAGGTTCTTTCTCTCTCAGGGCGGTGCAGGTGGAGAACTCTCTTTCTCTCGCTTTCCTTAAATCTTCCTCTAAGCAGGTGATCTTAAGAACTAATGCTTTGTTACGCTTTTTAGTTTTAACAAACTCGGAATATAACTCAGTGTAGGCGCGTTGAATATCACTCTCGCTCTCACTTGTGTCATCCTCCCCGTCACTCACATCAATCACACTGTTGAGGTGTCCCTGTGCAGCATCATTCTCATCGTCGTGAGGAGAACTAGGAGTGCTCACTTGACTGGCCATGAATGCGGTGAAGTTACACTCATGCGGTGACTCATCACCTGAATCCACCATCTCGACCTCACTGTCATCACTAAGGGTAGCATTAAGGATAGCTTTCCCTTTCTCTCTATTCAGACGATTGGCACACTCAAAGGCTCTATGACCTCTACCATCGCACTCAAAACATCTCTCACTTTCTTTCAGAGGAGGGTTTTTGGAGTCTTTTTCATTTTTCTTTTCAAACTTATTTTTCTCAAATTTCTTTTTATCTTTAAAATTGCCATTTTTCTTAAATTTGAGAATTCTTTTGAATTTTTTTGCAAAAAGAGCCAAATCATCTAGATCAAAATCACACTCAGAATCTGATGTGTCAGTCTCTCTCTTTCTAGATGACTCTACCCTCTTTCTAGCCGACCCCTCACTCCTTCTCTCTTGGGCTTTAAATGCAATTCCCTTATCTTTAGATTTAGCAGTTTTAGGGAACATATCAATTTCATAAGTTTGTAAATCTCCTACAAGTTCTTCCAATTTTAGCGTATTTAAATCACCCATAGAATTTAGCACAGTGACTTTAGGGATAAAACGCTTAGGCAAAGAACGAAGAATCTTTTTAACAACTCTAGCATTAGGAATATGTTCACCAAGATTAAAGCTAGTATTCACAATGTCAGAAAGTCTAGCATAAAATTCATCAAAGCATTCAGATTCATGCATGGTGATTGTTTTAAATTGAGTTGTCAAATTTTGCAACTTAGACTCTTTCACAGCATTAGTTCCTTCATGGGTAAGTTGTAAAACATTCCATGCCTCTTTTGACGTGGTTCACGTCATTATGCGTTTGAACTCATCAGGTGTGACAGACCCAGAAATAGCACTAAGACCCTTAGAATTAAAAGAAGACCATTTAAATTCTTCATCAGTCCAAGAAGTGTCAGGTTTCAAGTTGGTCACATTATCAACTGTCACGGTGGGAGGAGTCCACCCTCGTTCAACCAAAATCCAGACACGTTCATCAATGGCTTTTAAAGCCGACCTCATACGGGCTTTCCAATAAGCATAATTTGTCCCGTCAAAAATAGGCATTTTATAATATGACTTCTCCATTTGAACACGTACTTTTTCAAAAATCAATTTTTTCAGAAAATTGATATCTTAGAAAATTTTTACGGAAAATAGGAATACGCGATAAATTAGCGCAACCTGCTCTGATACCAATTTGAGAACGTGTGTGCTCGCGTTCAAATGATCAAATTATATTTAAAACACCTTTTAACCCAAACAAACCCTAAACATGCAACTAGGTATGATTGAAACAATATGAAATCATGTAAGAGTTATTCAAACACACATAATTGAGGAAAAATCCCCCACAGGGGCAAAACCATTTATTTTCACTATAATTTGTAAGAAAACGGCTTACAATCGGATTACAATGAAAATACAAGTTGACTAAGAATTACCCTCAGGTATCGGATTCTGTAGTCGCGGCTGGAATTATCCCTTTCCAGTAGGGCTGCAATGGAGAAGAAGAACGGTCTCCTCCACAAGGGTTGAACTGCAAAACTGCGTTCCTGGGTTACCAAAAGGATTCACAAATGTATGGATTTTGTGTGAATCAAAATACCTAGAGTATTGGTACTCAATAGGTGAAGACTTAGGGCTTTCTCTACTCAGAAAATCGTGTGTAGAAGTCTTAGAAAAACCACTTCCCGTAGTGGGATTAAATAGGAGAACTTGAGCCCTAAAATTCGGAACATGATCTGAACACGATTTGTTTGAAATTATCCTCATCGGATCGGTCCGGTCTCTTTAGGCGAATCGGTCCGGTGACATCGGATTGGTTACTTTTTGAAGGCAGATCGATCCGGTTGGTGTCGGATCGGTTCGGCTTTTTAGCTTCATCGATTCGCTATGGATCCGGGGTACACTGGCCTCTCCTAAGCAGGCGGATCGGTCTGGTCTCTTTAGGCGGATCGGTCCGTATGAACCGGATCGATTCTTTTATCTGGGCCGGATCGGTCCGGTCTGTTCCCTGATTCCTTTTCTGCCTTTGATATTCGGATTCCGTTTATGAGCGTATGATTCTTGAATTTTCTCAACGGTGTAATGGCGTACGACATATAAAATGCTAATGGACAAAAATGTCCTTACAAACAAACAATAGCATCATGACACATTTTTTTAACGTTAGGATTTGTGGTGTATATCCGTTTAAATTATCCATCCAAACTCCCTCAAACATATCATATTTTTCTTTTTGGAATGAACATAAACTAATTGGCCCATAATTTGACATATGATTCTTTTTATTGCCTCGATTTTCTTTTGGGCCACTTTACAACGACGGATTTCATGACGAGTCAATTTTTCACTCTCGCAACCCTTTCCCGTGAACACCCATCCTTTTTTCAATTACAATGCTCACAGTAAACGGTTCTTACATCCACACCTCCTCCTTATGTCTACTTACGCATATATGACAAAATTAAGATAAGAATGTTTCACAAAAATCAAATATGAAAGAGATGTCCAACATTCATATAAACTCGTGTATGTATGAAAAGATGGCATATATACAAAGTCGAATCAAAGTGCATATCAACTTTGAAACAACCCCATAATACAATGGTTATGATCATTCTAAGCATCAATAATTATGACCAAATGTCCTAGTCCCATGGATAATGAATGGAAGGGTGTCCAAGCACACCAATATGCCACATAAAACATATAAACCCAAAATTAAACCAAAAATCTTTTTGGGTTTTCAACATATTTTGACTCAAATAACGCAAAATATTTTTGTATTTTTCAAAAATATAATAACCGAAAAATCCTTTTGTATTTTTCAAAAATATAATAAACGAAAAATCCTTGTGTATTTTCAAATATTACTCAATAAATGAAAAAAAAATACAAAAGATACACATGTTATAACACTAACAAGATATAAACCCTGATGCAAAGACTAGCGTATGACAAATATGGTAACACAACCATCCATTAGATCTTGCATATGAAGAATCGAGTGCAACCAAATGAGAACCATGAAGTTTTAGACCTAAAGCCTCTAAATCCGATTTCCTAACCCAATTAGGTGTCACATAACGGGTGGTTTTTTTTATAATCGAAACGAATTTATTCCTAAACTTTCTAGGAGCATTCCTAAGGTCATAGTAAAAGCATCTAAGGTGACCTTTCCTGCCTCAATGTGTGAAAGTGTAAACACGACGTGAATGATTACCAAAATGTCGACCTCTCCTTACGTTCCTAGTGGGCTTTCTCACACGGTTGGTATTGGCTTTGGGGATGGGAACAATATTATCATCGTAGCCTATACCACACCTATCACTTTTGACTTGGACGGTGCCTAACATCCTATCCAACTTTTTCGACCTAGATTCTAAGTCAAACCTAACCTTACTCGAGTATTTGAACTTTTCTTCTAACTCACTAATCCTAGACTCAAGCACACGCCTACTCCTCAAACTTTAACACTTCCTTTTTCACTGCCTCCATTAAACCACGAAGGCTTTCTCTCTCTTTTTCCACATATTTTGGCTTCTCCCTAAACATCTTCTCCCATGCCCTATGATCCTCAATCAAAACATCATTATTTTCTATGGCATGCTCATTCAACCTATCTTGAAATTTAAAGTTTGCCTTTTTTACTTTCACCGCCTTGGCATATAACTGATTAAATGAAACTTGAAACTCTTTTACATCCTCCTCCTCTTCCTCACTCACTTCACCCTCATTCACTTGGGATTCAACAGCCTCAAAAGTGTCATGCACATGAGAATCTTCATGGGAAAATTTATCATCATTGCTCACATGACATGCCAAGAAAGCAACAAACTTGTTATCATTGGGGAAACTCTCTCCCTCTTTTGGCTCACTATCATTTAAGGAGGCATTATAAGCTATCGGTTTCTTGCCCTCTTTCTTAAGTCTAGTGGAACACTTAACAACTTTGTGACCATACCCGTCACACCCAAAATACCTATCCGACTCAACCCTACTAAATTTCTCACTCTTATCCTCAGGTGTGGACTCTACCTTATTGTTCTTGAATTTCTAAAACTTTTTGGCATCTTTTTATGGATTTTGAAATTTAAGAAACTTTTTGAACTTGTTTTCCAACAAGGCGACATCTCAAAATCGGAATTGGAATCGTCATCCAAAACTCTATCCTCCTCCTTTCGGGCTTTCAAAGCAATGCCCTTTTCGTTCTTTGGCACTTGCTTGGAGGTAAACATATTGAGTTCATAGGTTTGTAAGTGAACTACAATCTATTCAAGTTTCATCGAATTCAGCATACCTATGGAGTTTAAAACGGTCACTTTTGCATCAAAACTACCCGACAAAGATCTCAAATTTGTCTTTATCACACATTTATCGGGAATCTTCTCTCCTAAGTTAAACGACGAGTTGAGAATATTAGACAACCTAGCATAAAACTCATCAAACGACTCACTCTCTAACATCTTAATCGTCTCAAACTGTGTTGTGAGGTTTTATAGCTTAGACGCCCTAACCATGCTAGTGCCCTCGTGAGTAAGTGCAAGTGTATCCCAAGCCTCTATTATACTCTTCGGGTGTGACATGTGAGAAAATTACGTCCAGGCCTTTAGATTTTTACAGTGTAAGCCTATATTCAGCCTCAGTCCATGATTCAATGGGTTTCAAACTACTGACCTCACCCTCTTATGTGACTGGTGGTGACAAACCCTTTTCAACCGCTAACCATACACGCTCATCAATGGAGTTTAAAGAACTTCTCCTTCGTATTTTCTAATAAGCATAATTTGTGCCATAAAAAATAGGAGAACAAAAACTTTCAAAACCTCTAAAATTCATCTCGAAAATCACAAAGGATCAAACATAATAAAACTATGTTTCTAGATCTGATACCAATTTGTAGGTCCATTTTTATTTCTATGCGGAAACGAAAAGTGTTTTAAGGATGACAAAAAAAATTCTCTTTTTACGAAAAGCCTTTTTTCAATTTTTAATTCGCACCAAGTTGTGAACCAATTTTAACTTAACCAAATTTATCTCGAATAATCCTAAACATCCATCTAGTGATTAAAGCAAGTAAAATAAAGTAAAGAAGAGAAAACTCACAACGCCGGATGCATGATGAAACCACAACGAAAAAAAAACCTCGGACGGCCCAATCCAGACAATCACTATGAATGTGGAATTACAACGAACATACATAAGTTTTACTCAATGACTCGATCCCCACGAGACCTGATGCTCTTCTGATCTTCAACCACTCCTGTCACAGTACCCACGCAAATCCTAGCACGATACGTGTCCGTAGCAATCGCCTCCACGAGTGCCTTGGTGTCCACTGATGTATCTTGGAAAGTTTATAGAATTGGAACACGGATTCCTTCGTTTCTTCTCCGCATAACCCAACTATGTTCTTCAAAGTGTTGAAAAAAACCTTATTCGTGCATGCAAAGATCACTAAAGCATATAGTAATGAAAAATCTCATCTTTGAAACTCTAAGGATGTGTTTAGCTTTAGAAAATCTTAGAAAACTATGTGCATAAACGTTCTGGTTAATAAATTGTTTTCGCAGAATGCACACACCTTGAAAACCTGGATAAACACGTCTTAAATAATATTTTAAAGGCAGAAGTTCTCTCGAACAATATAGGCCTGTCGCTCAAACGAATGTCAGAGTCATTTGAACGAAAACTCGAATTAGAGTCCTAATTAAACACTACTCTAATCCGTCCTTATTAGAATAAAACAAAGTGTAAAGCATTTCAAACTCTTTTAAAAACATTTTAAAATTATTTCTTAATAAAATAACATCCTTAAATAATTTAAAAGAAATTTTGAGTCCCATTAAAATTACGCATTCATACTTGAGTGATCTCGAAATGTAATTAAACTTAAAGACGAATAAAACCTTCGGCATAAAAATTCCTTGAAGCTTTGCCGCAACATCTTCAATAACTTCAACATGTCATAGTCTGTGTGGGATTATGAAATAAAAATCTCCCTATGACTCAAAGGTGTTTTGTTCCGGGAATAAGTCAAAACTATACAACAGACTCATTTGGAAATTTTGTCCTTACAATTTTCCATTAGGCAACCTCATGGAGAATTCTTGGAAAAATGTTCGTAAAACGCAGTCCGTAAGTCCGAATCATGCACGGGTCATAGTGTTGTAAAGGGTATTTTGATACCTTTAAGAATCCATTGGGCCACTCCCATTTTTGAGAGTTGACTTGGTCAAACGAGACTTGGAAGCACCTGACGATCTTTTGGATAAGAGATTCCCGAGGGAAAATGGATCATTTGTCTGAACCATAAGGGTGATTTGCAGACGAGATGGACCATTGGAAAGTGTATTCATAGCCCTGCAAAGATTCATCTAGTCTCGTTCAGTTTGGAGAGTTGACTTAGGTCAAACGGATCTCGAAAGAGCCTAGTGACCCTTTGATGTAAATTGGGTCGTTTGTCCATACCGTAAGGCTAATTCGCACATAGGATAGATTGTTGGAAAGGGGATTAAGAGACCTTCATAGATTCATTTAGTCTCATTTGAGATGAAGAGTTGATGGGAGTTAAACGGAGTCTGAGAGTGATCGTGGTCTCCAATTCAGTTTACGGGGTAAACGAATCGTTCGTCTGTAAAGTAAGGCCGATTCGCGCACGGGGCAAATCGTTGGAAAGGGGATTCAGAGCCATTTAAAGATTAATTGATCTTCTTCGCAGACGGGAAAGTTTAACAGAGTCAAATGGGGATCGTTGGCGCCCGGTGACCTCTAGATAGATACTTGGAGTATTACCTAGGGTTCTATGGTGAATGGGGAAGTGGTAGGGACCTAAGGAGAGTCTTTGGAGGGTCTTAGAGTGTGGTGTCTATAGCCTCCACTTTCAATAACTTAATTATCCATTTTAAAATAGTCTTTGAATTCTTTTTAGATTAATATAACCTAAGCATAAGTTTGGTTCAACTTATAAGTTTTATTTTCTTTAGGTTATTTCCATTTAAGTTACTCGTTTCACAATTTAGCACTAATTACAAGGCAAACTTGATAACATGAAGATCATTTTCTAATGTGCCTGTATAAATTAAAGATTTTCCGTTTTTTATATAAACATTAATTAAAATAAAGTGAATATCTATTCATAACTAACTTACAAATCGAAATTAAATTTCTTCTAATTTTTGTAACTTATAAGACACTCTCCCCAAATTAACTTCTTGTCATTATCAAAATTTAAAACTAAATTTCTTACCACTAAAATTGTTGCCTTGCTGTGATTCCCAATGAATATAAAATTTCTTCCTTACTGAGATCCCTAGTTACATATAACCTTTGCAAAGAATTACAAACATCATTAGTGGCTCCCGGATCTATATACCATGTACTATTAAATTGCATCACAAAAGATGTCTTAATAACAGAGGTGAAATTATCATTTCCATTCTTCTTTTCCAAGTAAACCGTGCACCTCTTCTTCCAATGACCTGACTGTTTTAAGATATAATAATTTCCTTTTGGATGTTTACCTACCACTTGATGCTTAAACACAATTTAATTGCCATGGGTTGTGCCTAAGACTTTCCCTTCATTTTTTGTTAGCGACTTGAATAACACCTTTTTTTGTGATATTCTCTATAGCCTAGAGTTCTTTAAGTAGTTGCACTAAGGAGTAATCAAATTTGCTCATTGAATAATTTAGTCAAATATGTTTAAAGGGCTTTAGGAGTGGTTGGAGTACAAAATTGATCTGGGATTCCCCATAGATTTCAAATCCGAGGACCTCCAGTTCCCCTAAGATGGACATCTTCGTTAGGTAATGGTTCCGAAGAGGAGGACCATCAACCATATTTATGTTAACAAGCCTTACCATATCATCCAGTATTAGGGATGGAAGCGGGGAGGGTCAGGGTCAGTAAAAGCATCCCCATCCCCGTTAGAAATATCATTCCCCGTCCCCACCACGTTCCCCGTTATAACGGGTTCAGGGATCTCCGTCCCCATTTAAAACGGGTATCGATTTCCCCACGAGGAATAAATTTCTTTATTTTAATATAAAAAATGATGATGGTGATTCATTGGTAAAGAAAACTCAAAATATGTCAATAACACAATTAAAATGTCAAAAGTTAACAAACACACACCAAAGATTATTTAAGTCAGGCCTAAATACAAAATACCATTTCATTTCAGCCCAAATAAAAAACTCATTATGGCATTAGATGAAATAATTGGTGGGATGGTATGGACGAACGGAACGTCCCTCCTCACCACAAGTAAAGTCCCTTGATGGGACGGTCCGGACGGTGGCCTTATTGTCCTTGCCCTTGGGGCATATATCGGTGCCTATGACCTTGGGCTACTGGCCCCGTACCATCTAGCCCTGATGGTCGTACTGACCCCGATCGCCCTGGCGGTGAAAATCATCTCCTCCTCTAAATATCTTTGAAGCTTTCTCCCTATGAATATGTCTTCTCTGGAACTGTGAGTCTCCATATCCCCTAGACAACTCACCTTACTTAATTTCTTTTGGCCATTGGTCATTTCCCCATTCTCTTTCTTTGGTTCCCTCTCCCCCTGGAATTCACTAAATTCATAACAATGTCGAAGTGAGGTGTCCATTATCTGAGTGTAAGAAGTGTACTCCAAATTTCCCATCATCATGTGTCTGATCCTCTATCTCTAGCCTCTCACAAATTGGTCTACCTTGATCTATCTTCTTTGATTCCAAATCTCTAATCTCTAGGGAAATGTGCATAAATCGAGTAAATTCTTTCTCATACTATGCCATAGTGTTATCATCCTTCTTTAATCGAACAAACTTAGCCCTCAAATATTCATGTTGTTATGGAGGGGAGTGTTTACCCTCAAACTTATCCCATAACTGCGAAATGTTTAACCAAGATTGATCCTTTCCAGTGGTAACAAACTCCTACCATTGCAAAGCATCGCCTATGAGTTTAATACTGGATAAGATCTACCTTTGAATGTCAGTACACTCCAATAGGCATACATGGCTCTCAATGACATGCCTCCACTGTAGTGAAACAATGGGGTCTATAGACCTAGAGAACTCTAGTGGATGCATCTTCTCAAAAGCCTCAATAACTTTATCCCAGAAAGATGTAATCGACTGATTAGGCACATGTGCAGCCATAGGTGGTGGAGGCTACTACTGCTGAATGATTACCATTATCGCAGCTACAGTCTGTAAGATGATAGAGGAAGGTCGGTCTATGGAATAACACGTGCCTTCCTCAAGTGCAGTGATGAAGTTGGTTATGGCTACTGCTGGGGTGCCATGCCTATGATTCGATGCTAGTGGCTTGTCGCTGTCAGCCTAATCGCATGCATGTGTTCACCATCTGAAAGAT